>NGBS01000173.1:0-14043 GCA_002245135.1 Proteromonas lacertae
AACTTGCCTTCCTTTTATTTTTCTTTTATTTTTTGAAACAATTCAGGATAATATTCTTCCATCCATTCTAAATGTTGAATTTGTGATGCTGTGAATTTATAATCTTCATAATATTGCATTAGTTCCAATGCTGTTGAATAACTTCTTGCTACTTTCTTTATTGTTTCACAAAATCTCCATAACCAAGCTGAATCAATATGACAATTTCCTACTGCCATAAATACATTCTTTATTCTCTATCCTATTTCTATGTAAAAATTTATCCGTTATTTCTATCATTTCATCATAATTATTACCATTTTCTTTATGATTATATTGTTCATTACATAATTACATATATTTAACGATTGTTTTGTTATTGTTGAAGTGCTTAAGTTGTTTTAGCTATTTCGTAGAGAGTTAAGAAATTCATATATAATTTATATCCTTTTGGATTAAACACTTTTATTTCAGCTATTTCAAGTGGGTAATATCTATCTGGATCTGGTGCAGATATCATATATTCATTTCCTATACACTTAAACCATTACAACTAACTTCCAAATATAATTCGAATTTTTCATTTCCTTTACTATTTTTGTTAATATGTAAATATGACGATGATTTTCTTTTTCTCCACCAGTTAAACCTTGCACAGGAACACCGTTTTTGAATATTAGTACTTCAGAATTACTATTCCAAGCCAAAGTGTAATTCTTTATTCACCCATTTTTCATCATTTGGTATCTAAATGCATTTACTATATTATATTATACATCAATTTTAACATGAACCCAATGATGAGACCAAGATGGTCCAAATTTGTCACCTACATGAAGTTCTTCGGTATCAAGATAGGTTGAGTGATCTTTAGTGCATCTCTAGAATATATTCATTTTAAACATTGTTTATACATTATAGTTTTAAAAACTCAGATGAAGTGTTTGTGTATATGATTGATTGTAGGTTGATATCCTTCCAATAAAGTGGTGATAAAAATTTATCGCATCTTTCTAAATCGTATTCTGTATCTGTAAATTGCATCTAATGTTTTGTAATTGAATATCGGTGTTTTAAATTTTAAAAGATATATAGTCGTTTCATTACATTCTATTATGAAAAATTCAAATTTTGTGATGATTACATATCAATTTTATTAATAATATACACAGAAAAATAACATTACAGATTTACAGAAAAACAAAATTAATCTAGAAATATACTATTCTTTTCAGAATCATCTTCAAGTCTTCCTTCTTCTGGTTCTTTAGTCCAAATATCCATATACTGCTACAACTGAAAAAGCACACATTATTATAAATCCTATTATTCTAAATACGCTAAAATAAAAATGAATATTCTTATAAAGACTATAAATATCAACACAATCATCATTATCTACAAAATCACACTATTTGAAATAAATAAATAAATAAATAATATTATATTGATACTTTACTGTTTCTATCAGAATCAATACAACACTTCTGAAATGTTTTTTGAAACAATTATAATCATAACTAATCGTAGAAACATAAACTGATAATATGATAGAATGAATAAAAATTATCAAAATTGCTATATATCCATTAAGTTTTCTTTTCAAAAAACTTACAATTTCTTTGTATCTAAATGAACATATAATCATACCAACCCATAAAATAGCCAAAATATACATAAACTAATTGGAATTATATCAAAACCATTACCATTTCGTTTGAAAAATACAATTCCATTTGTTACAATAAATAGAATTGATAATACAAATAATGCAATTTTTATTATCTTTTGTTTGTTCTTTAATTCATCAATATCGTTTATAACTATAAGTTCATCATATTTATAAATTTCTATTTTCTTTCAGAAGTTGTTTGTAAGTAAGATAAGAATAAAAACACTATAATAAAATAATGAAAAATATACAGAGAAAATTGTGTAAATTAAACATAATATGGTACATAGTTGATAAAAGACATCTAAATAATTATATATTTTTGCTTGAAAGTATTCGAATGATTGACATTCAAATTTTTCATCGATGAAACTGCATTTACTGTTTGTACTATTATCATATTCACCTACTGAATTACAACATAAATCAAATGATGGTTTTATATTCGTTTTATCAAAGATGAGCAAGAATAAATTGATAATAAACATAGATAATCCTGGAATAGATCTAAATTAATAAATCATAAGAACATCATTGAGTATACGATATAACAATTGGATATAAAGTAGAAAATTTGTTATATTTCTTCAGTTTCAATATAAATGCTTCTGAAATACATGCAATTACTAATATAAAACTCAATATAACTACAGATGATATAAATAATGAGATTAACTCCTCATTATCGATTAGTTTATCACCTATGATTAATACAAAGAAAATACCATAACTTTTCCTTTTTATCAACATATATATTGCTATTGTCAACATTATTAATCCCATGATCTATAGAACATAATATATATTATGAATTATACTTCCTGCGCTAACAAATTTACACACTGTGCTAGAGTACGAGGTTTATAAGCTGGTTTAATAGTTATACTTTCCATTTGATCAAAATTGATACGAAAAAATGAAAAAATTCAAAATGATTTGAACTTTTTATTCTTCTGTATGAACCTTATATGTATAAATTTAATGCTATTCCATACAACAAATAGTTTGTGCTAATATATATGTGAAAGTATAGGTGATTGGTTGATAATCACCAGCAAATGTTATTTAGATAAAGAAAAATAGAAATATAGAATAATATTATCATCACTCCAAGAGTAATTTGTACTTTTAGATGAAGACTGTAAGTTATTCAAATCTATTCCTCATTTTCATGTTTATCAGAAAAAATCACATTATAAATTCAACTATTGTAAATTTAATCGTTTATTAATTCTATGTGATGAAATAAACTCAAAAATCTATTTCAAACATTCAACACATGTTAGATGTCAAAGATCAAAAATAATTTCATCAGCTTTTATCCAATTATATTTCAAATCAATGATTTCTAAAAATCATTCATTCCATTATTTCTTGAATTTTTAATATTCATCTAATCTCTCAAAATCTTCAATCATGGGTCAAGAACCAGCAGCTGCATCAAAGAAAGCCGTAAAGAATGTAAAGAAAGTCGCCACAAACAAAGATGGTAAAAAAAGACACGCCAGAAGAATAGAAACCTATTCTTCTTACATTTTCAAAGTATTGAAACAAGTTCATCCTGAATGTGGTATATCAAAGAAAGGAATGTCTGTAATGAATTCTTTTGTAAGTGATATATTCGAAAGAATCTGTGGTGAAGCAGGTCAATTATGTCGATACAACAAGAAGCACACTTTAAGTAGTCGTGAAATCCAAAGTGCTGTAAGATTAGTTTTACCAGGTGAATTAGCGAAGCATGCTGTATCAGAAGGTACAAAATCTGTAACAAAATACAACAGTTTAGTTACTAGTGCTACAGGTAAAGCTGCTCCCGAAAAGAAAGAGTAAATAAATGAATTTACTTTTAAAGAAGTTTAAAACCAGGTGCTTTTTAGCACCACATGTATAATTTAAGAGATTTATTAACTAAATTGTAAATGGATATTATAGTCTGTTATTATTTTTTGATATTTGAGACAGTTCTTGCTCCTCATCCAGTAATTTCTTCTTATAATAAAACAATCACTTTAACCTCTGGAGTAAAATATGAAAGATTAGAATTCTGTAAAGTATTTGGTGAAAATTTGAAATATTATGTAAGTGAAGAATCAATTAGTTTACCTTCTGGATTAAATATCGATGGAAGTGAAGGATTTTTATATGGAACTGTATTTGGTGAAAGTAAAGAATCTTATCGATTTGTAGTAACAGATAAAGATGAAAAAGAACCCTATTATATGGATGTAGAAATAATTGTAATAGTTGGTGATGATCCAATATTATTATCTTCATTTGATAATATCACATTCTATTATGAAGTAGAAAATGAGATAGAATTCATGGAAGTGACTGGAAAGAATCTTGAATATACAACGAGTGACACATTACCAAATGGTTTAGTTCTTGATAGAACAAGTGGAAAAATGAAAGGTAAAATAGTTTATACTTCTGATTCAAAAGACCAAAATATTCCAATTCAAATCAATATAAGATCAACAATAGGAAATAAACCAATAACAGTTCCAATAACTATCATAATAACTCTTCCTCCATATCCAGTTGTAATGAGTAAAGTAGATAAAGTAATAATAAAAATCAAAGAACCAGTAAATGAGAAATTATACAGTGTAGTAGGAAAAGACTTAATATTTGAAAGTTCAAGTATATATATTCTTTATATTTATATATATGATAGAACAAATACCTGGTTTAGTGTTTAAATTAGAAAATGAAGGAAGTGTGAGTGGAACAGTATATGAATCTGTATTAAACCAAACAATTACATTTTCAATCAGATCAAATTCAACATCTGTAAATGCAGCTACATTAATAGAAATCGAATTTATATTCTTAATGAATAATAAACCAATAATTAAGTCCATAATAGATCCAAGAGTGAGTTTAATAATGAATGTAGAAATCTCAACTCCAATTGCATTAGTGATAGTAAAAGGAGATAATTTAGTATATTCAATAACACCTGATTTACCAAGAGGTTTAAAATTTGATAGTACAAGAGGAATGGTAAGTGGTGAACCAAATGAATTAAGTGAGATGAAAAACTATACATTAACAGTATCTAACAACTATGGTGAAGATAAGACATTTATAGAGTTAGAGATAATAACATTATATTGTGAAAAAGATGGAAGATGGCCAAGATCTGAAATTGGTAGAGTGACGATGAAATGTGATGGTGAAGGAGTGATATATCGAGATTGTTTGCTTAGAGGTAATAATGAAGTTGAATGGGGAATGGAAGTAAATACTTGTATAGAATCAAGTTCAAATACAGGAGTAATAGTAGGAATAACATGTGGTGTTGTTGTGGTAGTAATAATAATAGCTGTTGGAATAGTGTTTTATGTTAGATTAAAAGTAGTTACAGCTTCTCATCATAAACCGAATGAGTTTAAAAATGCTCAGAAAAAGAAATTAGAAGAAAATGATGAAGAGGATAAAAGTAAAAAGAATGATGAAAATGGTGTAAAAGTTTAGATGTGTTAATGATAAATTATTATTGGATTTTTATTGTTTTTTTGAAGAAATAATATTTGAAACGATTTTATTCGAAACTTTTCATAACCCATTTTTAAGAATTAATTCTTATTTTTTGTTTATCATCTTAGTTTAGTTTTATTATTGTCTGATAAAATAAAAATAGAATAAAAATGGAAGTAGATGATGATGATAATGATGAATATGAATATTCAGATGATGAGGATGTTCCAGTTATAGAGTATCAATGAAATTAATAAAATATTATAGAATTCAGTCCAAACCTGTTTATACTTTTGTTGATGAAATGCAAGTTCTGTCTGATATTAAAGATGTAGTTCAAAAGGTTTGCGATACATTGAGTTTAGATTATAATGAGTCCATGTCCTTAATCAGAGCATATAGATGGGATACAATTCGTGCTCAAGATATTTATTTATCCCAATTCGATCAAGTAAGGAAAGAGTTAGGTTTTGATAAAGGAAAGCCAGTTGAAAGAGAAAAAGGTGTTCATATGTGTTTTGTTTGTTGTGATGAATATAGTGAAGATAATTTCTTTGCTCTTTGTTGTGGACATGAATATTGTGTTAATTGTTGGAAAACGCAATTAAACGTGTTAGTTAACAAAGGAATGTCTTGTATAAACAGTAAATGCTTTGAAGATAAATGTCCTCAACGAATTCCTGATGAAGTTTTTAAAAGATTTTTAGATAGTAATATGTGGGATAGATATGAAAGATTAATGATAAAATCATTTGTAAATGACAATCCTGATTATAATTGGTGTGTAGGAAGAGATTGTCCATTAATATGTCGATTTCCAAGTGGAGGTTCATCAAATGTGATTTGTCCAAAATGTAAAACAACATTTTGTTTCAAATGTTTAGAAGAACCACATAGACCAGCAACTTGTGAAATGGTGAAAGCTTGGAATCAGAAAAGTATTGATGATGGTGAAAATGTAAAATGGTTAACAGCTAATACAAAACAATGTCCAAAATGTCATACAAATATAGAAAAAAATCAAGGTTGTAATCATATGACATGTAATAAAGCAGTAGGTGGATGTGGATATGAATTTTGTTGGTTATGTATGGGAGATTGGAGTAAACATGGTAGTAAAACTGGTGGATATTATGAATGTACAATATTCAAGGAAATGGAAAAGAAAGGAGTATTAAGTAAGGAAGAACAAAAGAAGGAGAATTGTAAAGCAGAATTACAGATATATCAATATTATTTCGACAGATTTATAAACAATAAAAAATCAAAAGATTTTGGTGTTTCTTTAAAACCTCAGATAGAAAAACATATTGAATTATTAATAAACAGAGGACATAGTCGAGATGAAGTATCATTTTTAAGAGATGCTGTTGATCAAGTGATAGAAAATCGTCAAATATTAACTTGGAGTTATGTTTATGGATATTATTTACAAACTAAAGATGCTCAAAATAAACTATTCGATGAACATCGATCTATATTAAATGGTCTAACTGAAGAATTACAATATCAGTTGGAGAATAAATTAGATCCATTCACTTCCTATAATCGTCCTTATGAAGAATTTCGTCAATTTCGATCTGATATGATGGGATATACAACTAGAACCAAACAATTTGTAAAGAATTTATTAGAATCAATTGACAGTTCAATACTATAATCATCATTTTAATATTAAAATATTGTTATTATGTTTATTTTAAAAGAAAACAAAAACAACAAAGTTCATATCAGAGAATGAATAATCGAAATGAAATGAAATTCATTTATTCACTTTCAGCTGCTAATCCTTTCTCTTCTTTTGGAGCTGCAGCTGTGGCTTTCTCTGGAGCTGGTTCACCACCAGCTGCTGCTTTCTCTCTAGCTTCCATTGCAGCTTTAGCTGCTTGTGCTTGAGCTGTTCTCATTCCTCTTCTAGTAGCTCTCTTCTTGGCAGAACTAGCACGAGCATATACACAGAATCCAATCAATAATAAGAAGATTACACCAGCTATTGAAGCAACTACTATTACTGCTGTTGAGGTTTTCTTACTCACTATTTCTTCTGCTGAACAATTATCTTCTAAAGTCTCCCAATGAGGATTCATACCAGCTGTACATCTTCTTGTCATTGTTCTTGTTGATCCTGTACATTGAATTGTTACTGTTTTACCTTGTTCAGTTGCTGGCCATGAACCATCAGTCATACATCTAACTGTATCTACACGAATGTGAATATTTCCATATAATTCATCAGAAACTGGATTTTTAACTGTTACTCTGAATGTGGTTAAAGCCATTTCTGCTTTGGGAATTCCTGTTATTTCACCAGTTGATGTATTGAATTTCAATCCTGGAACTGTTGTTTCAAGAGATGGAGTTATTGCATATTCTAATTCAGCACCATATACACTAAATGTTGGAACTAATCCAGCCACATCAAAATCTTTATATACTGTTGAAGTTCCATTACTAATAACGAAATCTTTAATCATCTTTAATGAACAAACAAGTGAGAATACTGGTTCTTGTCCCCATGTTGGACTTCCACCTAAATCATTACACATTCTAGTTTGTTTACCACTATAACCTTCTGGACATTCTCTTACACATTCACTTCCAGCTACTGTTGCAGTCCATTCTCCTTGTGGAGCACATAATTTATTGTTACAAGCATCAAATGTCACTTCCATCAATTCTAAACCAGCCAAATCAGCAGAATCTGGTTTACATGGTGCTAAACCAGGAATACCAGTTGTTGTGAAGTTGATTAATACACCATCAAATGATTCAGAAACACCATAAATGTAGAATTCTCTTGTTACTTGTTTTGCTTGCCAGTTTGTTTCATCATTTAGATTATCTGGATCTCTGAAGATAATTTGATCTTGCGAATCTAATAATTTCCATGTTTTACCACCATCTGTTGTTGCATATACATCCCATGAGAATGGAACTCTGTATGGATATATACCAGCATATAACATATTACCAGTTGTTAAAGTATATTTGTTGAAGAATTCTGATCTTCCATTTGGCCACATGAATGTAATTTCTACTGGATTACAACCACTTCTTACATAACCTTTTGTATTCTTATTACCATCAACCCAGTTAGTTAATGGTTCACTTGGATAAACAAATTCAGCTCCAAAGTTGTTTGTTACTTCCATACTTCTTACACTTCTTCTGTTACAATCAGCAACTATATAATTGAAGAAAGCAGCAAATGGATTGATATTTACACTATTTCTGTGTTTATGAACTTCTGCAGCAATATAATTCACACCATTTTGTAATATATCAGCTGAAGCACCAGTTCTTCTTAACATTATATTACTTCCTGTGTATATTTCTGTGGCATAAGTATTAGCTTGTTGATTTGCTGGAACATTTCTTCTGTAGAATTCTTTGTTGTTTAAGTAAGCAACAATACCAGCATCATATTTAAAACCAGCTTCAAAAGCAGCTATCTTTCTAATATCAAAATCATCAGGAATTGTGAATGTTGTTCTATAATAAGTTGTATAAACTCTATCACCTCTATCTGGATAACTTCCTGGAATATAAGATTCCCATTCACCTGGTTTGAAGTTATTATACCAATTTCTATTATTAGTTGTTGGACTATATTCCCATGCTGCATTTGGTGGACTTAGATAAGCAACATCAAATACTTGAGTTTTTACTTCATTACCATTATAAATTATCTCACCATCAGCTAAAGAAATTGTCAAAGCATTTGAACCCCATCCTCCACTAAGACTTAAAGTGTAATTATCTGGATACATACAGAATGATCTTTTTGTTGTTGTATATGGATAAATACCAAAATCCCAATTAACTATATAATCTTGTTTATCCTCTGGTGGTTCTAATCCTCTGAAAAAGTAACCATAAGCAAACCAACCAGCACCATTAGATCCTGTTGAACTAGCAGCAATTTGAGCAGGGAATGATCCTTCTGGACATGGTTCTGTTTTGATTGTTAATTGAGTTGTTCCAGATCCTGCTTTATTTGTACATGTTACTGTGAATGTTAAACCATCTGGATTGTTATACATTGAATTACCAGTGATTGTTCCTGTTTTATTATCAAATACTAATAAATCAGGAAGATTAACTGGATTAATTGAGCAGTAATCAGCTGCGTAACTAATAATTGGTGATATAACAGCACCAATACCTCTTTGAATAGTATAAACACCACCATCACCATCTGGATATTCGATTTGAGGTGATGAAGAAGAACCAATAGTAACTGAAAATTGAACTACAACATTTTCTGGAGCATCATTTCCTTTCACTTTATCATTCAATATATATTTACCATATCTGTAAATACTTGTTCCTTCACCATAAACCCAATATTCACCTGGAACTGAATATTTATTTGGACCTAATGTAACTTGATAAAGACCATCATCAACACATTGGTATATTTCATATGTACCAAAAGCTGATCCATCTCTCCACATTACAACATTTCCATCAAATTTTTTTAAAGACATCTTTTGGAAAATTTTATTATCAAAATTTGCACCGCCAGTAAATACCATTCTCACAAACGATTTACCTGTTTCACATGCATCAATTTGAATTGGAACTAATGCTTGAGTAACACCACCATCAGATTGACCAAAGATTGTTATGGTTCCTGAAGCTGATTCTAATGGAACACCACTTATTGCACCTGTGGCTGAATCTACACTTAAACCAAGTGGTAATCCACCTTCTACATAATAATTTACACCTGTTGGAGCTGTTACTGGCGCAACAGTTTCGATTGCTACTCCTATTTTTCCATTTATTGTTCTACCTGTATAATCAATTGGAATTGGAGCTACATATTTTACTACTTCAATTTCTACTGTCGCTGTTAATACACTTGTTCTATCAGTTGAAGTGGCTGTTACTGTATATTTTGTTCTGTAAGATGAATCAACTGTGGGTGTTCCTGAGATTACACCAGTTCTTGAATCACATCTTAAACCAGCTGGTAATGTTGGATAAATACTGAATGATTGATATATTTTGTTTGACATAAAGATAATTGGTCTATTTGCATCAAGTTGAATTTGAGACATGTAAATAGCTACTGGAGTTCCATAAGATAAGGATGAAGATGGTAAATAATAATAATAATCAGATGGAATATAATTCTTTTCCATCATATTTGGACCTCCTGACCAGAATAATTGCACTTGTTTCAATGGATTCATATTTGATTTCAAATAGGTATATTCAATTGCTCTTGGACCTTCACTTGTTGCTAATGTTTTTTGATTTGATCTTGTTTCAAGAACACAAGTTTGTAATTCCTTTTCTCCACATGTTCTTTGAGCTGTTACTTCATCACTATCAGAACCTAATTCACCTATAAATTTTGCTCTACCAGCATCTAACACATCAGTTCCATAAATATAAGTTCCTGAATTTGGGAAATTGATATAACCTTCATAAACTACTTTCAAATTTGTTCCATATTTGGAAATTAAACCATCAAATGTTTTACTTGATTTTTCTCTATCAATTGCACCAACTACATGTTTTGCTACTAATGTTTGACCTTCACAACTATCAACATTACCATAAGAAGTACTTCTACACGAATAATAACTTGCCATAATACCTGGTTTTAAGATTTCTGTTGATAAAGTTACAACTGTAAGATAAATATCAGCTGTTGTTGTTGAAACACCATTCTTGGCAGTAATTTTATATTTTGTAGATGTTTTTTCTACTGATGGATTACCTGTAATTGCACCATTAGAAAATGTTAAACCAGTTGGTAAAGCTGGTTCAATAAACCATTCAGTTGGACTTCCTTCATAACTTGGTTGGATATTTACACCTGTATGAATTCTAATAATATAATCACTGGATGGATAAGTTAAGAATTGAACTGGTTGTTGTGGACCAGATATAAATTCACCGCCTAAATTTTCATAATACATTATACCAGCTGAGAATATCTTCCATTCTATACGTAGTTGAGTAGGACCACCAAGTTGATATAGTAATGCAGTAAATGCATGATCTCCCTCAGTCATTTCAAATCTAATAACAACAGTTTTAGTAGTTGGAATTGCAGCAACTGGGTGAGTATAATTATTATCTAAGAACAACCAAACGCAATCATCTACATAAATTCTAAATGAGTAAGTACCTGTAACTGGAGCATGAATAATACCATCAAATCTTACAAAATATTTTTGTTGAGGAAAAGCAGCTGGACAATCACCATCACAATTATGATTTAATTCTGTGAAATAATAAGTGGTGATTGGATTCATATTTCCATTTTCAAAATCATATAAGTAAGGATCATAAGTTGATACACAACTTCCTCCTTCTTTTGGATCAGCATAATTGTTTGGAGAAATTCTAGCCATTATACCAGGTGGTAATTGAGTATTATCAACTACAATTACATTCACAGATACTGGTAATGAACCTGCAGTGTTCTTAGCTGTTACAACGATTGTAATAGCTCTTGTAGTTGTTGTTGGAGTTCCACTAATTGCCACCAGTCACTGGATCTAAAGTCATTCCTGCTGGAATGTTGTTTGTTTGCTTTTCGAATGAAGTAGCTTGTGGATCACACTTTGGACCTTGTATAATTGTATAAGTGTTGATTGGGATTTGAATTCTGTCAGTAACACCATAAGTACAAGATTGAATTGGAGCAGTTACTGACATTGAGATTGTTGTTGTGGATGTATCACCTGTAGGTCCTGTAAAAGTGATGGTGTATGTTGTTTTTGGTAAAGCAGATGTTGGAGCACCTTTAATTGAACCATCACTTCCTAAATACAGACCAGTTGGTAAAGCTGGATCAGAAGCTGCATTTGTAGGTGTTGGTAAACAGGAAGGAATTATTTCTACATCTTGATTTACATCGAAAGAGAAATCTGTATTACCATTGTTGTAAGTACACCTTGGTCCTTGAGCATAACCTGTATACAATATAGATAATACGAAATACATATAGCTAAGAGCAAAATAAGAGCTATAACTCTCATAATCTTAAATAGATATAAAATCTAAAAAGATCCAATAGTTATTAATTCTTTGTCTATCAAGACATATTTCAGTCACTATACATAAAAATCTTGTATTTTTTAAAGTACTTTTTTTTAATATATACAAAATAAATGCATATGAAATTTTACAAGTCATGCTTTATAGGTGTGAAGTATTTTAGCATAGCTAAAAGTGAGTTAATTAGTTTTTATCTCACTATTACAACCACTAATATCCCTTTTGCATCTTCGAAAGAATGTTAAAAATTACTATACAACTATATATGGTGTTAATTAACCATAGTCTTTAATATTGGATTAGAGTCTTTTATATTCTTACTGTAAATTCATTGTATGATGAAAATATAATCTATCAAAAAATAATTTTAAATTCTATGTTCCATATTTCTTTTTACAACAATTTTTAAAATGAGGGTATGAAAAGTTTATGTACTATAAACTATTGTTATATTTATATAAGCTATTTCTAACTTAAAGCAACTACTTCATCAGCTTGTATAACTAAAGAAGATTAAAACAATAATATATAAATATTAACTTAAAAAAATAATGATAAAATAGTAAATGAGAAGGAAGAATATAGAGTAAAAAGTATAGTATCAAAATAAAGAAATAGAGAAGTTAAAGAATCATATAATGAACTTAGAAAATGAGAATAAGAAATTGAATAATGAAAGAAAGAATTTATTACAGTCAAATCAATCGTTAACAAGAAGATGTGATGATTCAAATGTAGAGAAAGTTCAACTACAAAATGAGATAAATAAACTAAAAAGTAAGAATAGTTTTATTAAGAAAGTGAATGAAATATGATCGTTTAAAATAAGATTCTCTTTTATCTAATCGTATCTCAGTTTGTAGACTAAAATATGTCTACCTAAATCTCATCCAAACATACATTCTTTCAAATTTTTGATATTCTTAATTAGTCTCTCGATATTGGAACCTATTTATTACTTCCTAACTATTTTACCTTCACAAACAATTCCAGCTTTGTATTCTCATACACTTCTAAAGGATGTTTATAGTCATCATCGAAATAGATAGAGTAATAGGATGAATTAGTGTAAGGTTCATCACAAGATTTATTCATAACTTATCTTGGAATTAACCATCCTTCCAGTTACTCATCTTCTATCTACATTAATCATTATTTAATTATGCTTTCTTATACCACTTTCTACTATTATAATCATCATCAATCCTCATACATACATAAAAGCATTAATTGTGTATATTTATTGAAATATTAATTGGATAGTTGCAGTAAATCTTCATTATCACATTTAGAGCATTCCTAGAGTATTGATGCTGATATTATCCCATAGTTACCCTATTGGAGAATGAGATGTTCTTGTAATGTCATCAGTCTCATTTTCCATATAACATTTGAGAATTTGATTCTACTACTCTCAAGGGATAAGTAGAGAATTCTTACTCTGTTCTTCTTCATCATACTTATAATTCATATTATTGGTAAATACCGATTGATTCTTATTACTAGATTAAAAGATAATCTTATGATTGAATATTACTCTACTGTAGGATGTGTTTCTACAATACTCTCTATAACTATACTTTCTTAAAATTAGTAGCATGAAATAAACTCTATGTGATGAAATAAACTCAAAAATCTATTTCAAACATTCAACACATGTTAGATGTCAAAGATCAAAAATAATTTCATCAGCTTTTATCCAATTATATTTCAAATCAATGATTTCTAAAAATCATTCATTCCATTATTTCTTGAATTTTTAATCTATTCATCCAATCTCTCAAAATCTTCAATCATGGGTCAAGAACCAGCAGCTGCATCAAAGAAAGCCGTAAAGAATGTAAAGAAAGTCGCCACAAACAAAGATGGTAAAAAAAGACGCCAGA
>NGBS01001111.1:0-16391 GCA_002245135.1 Proteromonas lacertae
GATTTTATTTTATAGTTGGAATTGATGAAGGAGGCATAATGCCTGCAGAAGATAAACTTGTCTTAATGACCACAATAAATCAAGCCATGATGCAAACATTGGGTATTTAACAATATGATTACAAAATAATAGGCTCTCGAAGTGTACATGCAAAAGATGCACTAGAAGAGGAAAAGAAATTAAATGTATGGATTTAAATTATTATATTGATATTAGATTGAATTAGAAGAAGCAATAAAAAGATATGAAGATGAAGAAAATAAATTAACAGAAATAACTTCAGATATGACAAGGCAACACAGATCAATGCAAGTATTTAATTCACTTATTATTATTATAAATAGGAAGGATTGCTAGATAAAATAAATGCATTAAACAGAATAATAACAGATTTAAAAGATCAACTAGAAAGTCAAAGAGTACAGTTAGAAAATACAAAGAGAGAGAAAGATCAAATAATAGCAGGAAAAGAAGCTGAAATAAATGAAATGAAAGTGAAGATGGAACAAATTGCTAATGAATTTGCTGATATGTTGAAACAAGTGTTAGATAAAATGAGTGATAAAATAGAAGTTGTAGCGAGTAGTTGGAGAGTGATACTGGAATACCTATTATTCGTAAGCTGGAGGAATTTTCAGCTGATAAATCAGTTAAATAGATTAATTTTTTTTTTAATATTTTATTTGTATTATACTTTTATTTCAACAAAAGAGGTGTGTGATAAAAATAAATAAGTTATTATTATTAAACATACTGAGGAAAAATAATTATTTACTTTTTCATTCTGGTATATCTTCTTCATCATCTTCAATTTCAATATCTTTATCATCTTCATACATTTCACCACCTTCCTTATTATCACCATCACAACTGGAACAAACAACTATCTCTTTTTTTTTCTTCGATGAAATGCTCTAAACACATTGCACAAAGTTCTTCTTTTAATGCACAGGCATCACATATTTTATGATATGCACTTCTTACTGTTTTACATTGACACTTTGAGCATACACCTGGAACTGTTAATGGCTTGTATTTTCTGTATTTCTTCCTCCAAATCAACTTTTCTTTACATTTTGGACAAACTTCTATTTATAATATAATCATATTTTATCAATACTTTCTATTGGCATCTTTAAAATCGTTTCAGTCTTTTTAGATTTTTTATTATGTCTAAAAGCAAATGTGTTTTGATGAGCAGGTGCTCTGTGTTTTTCACCTCCTCCTTTTCTTGTACTCATTTCAGATTTTGACTGGTTATATAACTCAGAAAATGAGAAATGATATTTACGAAAAATATATTCGTTTCTTGAGTGATTTTTTCATTTTCATTTTTCTAATCAAATAAACATTTAAAAACTCATAATAATAAATGAAACTTTATTGGCTATTCACTTCTATTTCTTTTCTTTGATGGTGATGTTTCTTCACTTACTCTTTTAACAGCCCCATCAAAGCCTGGATCTGCAAAATACTTAGCTTGAATCACAGAAGGAGCATTAGCCTTTTCATTAAAACTCTGTCAAAGCTTGTTTTAATTCTGTATCATTAAATCTCTTAGTTGGATCCTTATTCAGCAAATGTTGCAAAATTACATTAACATAACTACTATAATGATTTTTAAGAGGTTCTGGTTCTCTATCAATAATACTAACAACTAAAGTTCCAATTGCTAAATCATTAAATGCATGAGAACCACTGAAAAATAAATACATTAAACATCCAAAACTCCACAAATCAACATGATAATCATAACCTTCACTTTTCAATATTTCAGGTGCAATGAATCTACACGTACTTAAACTTGGTAAACACTTCGTTCCCATATATAAATTATTCTTACAATGATCAACTAATACATTTCTACCATCTCCTTGCATCAATATGTTAGTAGGCTTTAAATTTCCATGTACAATGCCTTGAGAATGAAGTTCTATCATTCCATCACAAATATCAAATAAACAATTAAATATATTGTAATGTTTGAAATGTTCTATGCAGTTCTCTTCATTTAAAGTAAATGGATATATAGGCATTTTTAAAAAGATCATATTATCGTCTTTAAAAACATATGGTATGACCATTGCAATATGGTCGGCTTTTAATGTACAAGCTTTATACTAATAAATAAAAACCATTGTTTTAGATATACAAATGCTTCTATTGTGTCATTGGACAAACCATCAATTTCTAATCACTTTTAAGACTGTATTTTCAGAGTCCTTTATCCCTCTAACTTCGAAAAGTTGGCTGTCACTATGGCTGCTTAACTCTTTTATCACCTAATCAAGTTTTACATCAGAAAGAATATACTGTAAATTTCAATGACTCATCATATTTCGTCTATTGAATATAAATTGAATACATACAAAATCAATTTCTTTAGAAGTGGAGGAAGTCATATATTTTAAATCTTTAAAAAACCTGTCAAATTTACACTTACTTTGTCAGTATATGTAATTAGTTTTTTTTCAACAAACAATGATATAAGCAAACAAATAACAATGAATATATACAAATTAATCATCGAAGCCGACATGTTGGGAGTTCTCATACAAGTATTGATGAAAAGGAACTAATTCTTCAGCAATTGGATGATTTTTGTTACTTAAACATGTTCCATCATCTGCATGACATACACATGGTCCTCCAAATTCAAATGGTAGATTCTCTACATCAATTACCTTTATCAGTTCACTTCTATAATTATGCCTTAAAATCTGTATCTTTGATCTGGTTCTACTATCTACAAAGCCTTTTATCAAATTCCAAAACATGTAATAAGAAAATGGGACATTCACTAAATAAATCTTCTCCAAACATTCAGGATAATAATTCTGTACCATATTCAACAACACTTTACAAAAATCAATCATATCCTTCGATAAAACTTGACTTACAGAAAAGCCATCTAAATTTGTAACAACCAATATATTATTGATCTTTTCTAGATTAGTATTACCACCACCACCATTTCTGGTATTATAATGAGGCGGAAATACTTTACTCATATATTCTATCAATTGTATAAACATAATAATTAATGTATAATCATCCAATTGTTTTCTTAATTCAATAAAATCAGATTTTCCTGGATGGAAATAGAATACAGGACGATTCTATTATAAATATATAATAATAATATACTTCTTTATCAACTTTGTGTAATGCTAACTTCAAATGGCTTCCTAAAATAATCCAATCATTTGGTTTATATATTCTATTAAAAATAAGATCTATATGATTTGTTTTTCTCCATTTCAATGTATTTACTATCATTTCATATGCTTCCATTGTGTTCCAGTTTCTAGCTATTAGAAATCTCTCTAAAGTTGAATCACTAATTAAAATGTATAATCAACTAATTAAAATAAATATATACATTCCCGTTTGTGCAATTATGATGTTATTAAAAGGTTCACTATCGAGTATATCTTTGTTTTTCAATATTTGCTTTAATGTTATTAATGCAAAAGCTTTTTGGTTTGTGAGATGATCCTATTTATAAAAAATATATTCTGCATCTATACAAAATTATATTCCATTCTTTAATTTACTATTAGAATCCTTTGAATAATAATTCACTGAAATTATAACCTAAACACGACTTTGTTATTTTAAACTGAAACTTTATTTATATTTTTTAAATCAATTTTATCAAATTAAGACAAACATTAAACAGCGACACAACCTCATCACCTATTTTCTTTAATATTTCTAGATATTCTACCAAAATTCGTTTAAAACATAATATATAATTCATAAATTTTTATATAATTTTCAGATTTACATATTAACCTTGGGTTATTGAGTTAAAACAAAAAATAAAGTTCAAGCTCTCAAGCTTTTTTATAAATCAGTTTTATTTCTTAAATGGGCAATTGTTCAGCTAAAAACAAAGAGAGTACTTTAGCACAAGTCGCAGAGACAGATCCACAAACAAACAACAAAAAGAATGAACAATCAGCAGAAAATAAAAAAGATGATCAATCAACAGGTCAGAAAGGAGCTGATAGTAATAAACCAAGAAATTCACAACCTGAGGGTAAAGAAACAAAAACAAAGGTTTTGACAGATAACGATGTAGAAGGGACAAGTATTGACAAAAACTTTGAAGAAAAATTCAGTTATGATAAAGGACAAGAATTAGGATCAGGTGGATATGGTACAGTTTACAAAGGAATAGACAAAGCAAGTAACAATTCAATTGCAGTAAAAGTTGTTTTAAAAAATCCAGACTTAGATTTAAGTCAATTAATGAGAGAGGTAGGAATTACAAAGAAATTAGATCATCCACATATCGTCAAATGTTTAGGATTCTTTGAAGATAAAGATAAATATTACATCGTTAATGAATTAATGAGCGGAGGTGAATTATTCGATAGAATTATTGAATTAAAGTCATACAGTGAAGAATCAGCTAGAATTTTATGTCATATTTTATTAGACGCAATGAATTATTGTCATGCAATGAATGTCGTTCATCGAGATTTAAAACCAGAAAATATTTTATTAGCCACTCCTCAAGATGATAATTCTATTAAAATTACCGATTTTGGATTAGCCAAATTAGCTTCAGTATTTTATATTATTTATTTATTTATTTATTATTAGGGTGGTTTAGTTACTACATGTGGTTCTCCTGAATATATTGCACCAGAGATATTAAAGAATGAACAATACTCTACTAAATGTGATTGTTGGTCATTAGGTGTGATATTTTATATATTATTAACAGGTTGTCCTCCATTCCCTATGACTGGAAATACAGTATATATTTATCTTCATTTTTTTTTTTAATTAATTCTATTATTATTATTATTATTATAGCAATTACTCCTTCGTAGAATAATGAAAGGTGATTATTCCTTCCCATCTGCTCTTTGGGATAATATTTCAACTGATGCTAGAGACTTAGTGAAGAATTTAATGACAATGGATCCTTATAAGCGATACTCCTGCGAACAAGCCTTAAGCTCGCCATTTATAGTGAATGGACAGAACACTGCATCTATCTTAGATACAGTTACTGTAAATATGAAGGAATTCAATGCAAAGAGAAGATTAAAGAAAGCTGGTGATGCTGTAAGAATGATTATCGCTGCTAAGAAGATGGCTATTGATAGAAAAGCTTCTGAAAATACCGAAGTAGTTATTGTACCTGATGAAGAAGAGCTGGCAAAAGAACCAACCATAAAAGAAGGAGAAGGTGAAGGTGAAACATCTGAAAAAGTTGAAAACACTGACTTAAAAGAAGAAGGAGAAAAGAAAGATCCATCAATAGCTGAATAAATTTAATATAAAACAAATTTAATATATTTGTTCAGTCACTATAGAAATTGTTTTTTTCAAAATAGTTTTACAAGCCATAAGTTTGGAATTTTTATTTCTTTTTTATTCCGTTGTTTATTAACTTGTGGGAAATATAGTAGAATGAGTGTTTTAAAATACTTATGTGTGTTTATATTATCAATTGAGCTTGTTTTTGCTAACTGTCCTTATGAGTGCAAGTATCTTTTCATTTTGATAATATTTGTAGGAATAATGGTATTTGTAAAGCTAGTACATGTGAATGTCTATCACCTTGGAGTGGACCTGATTGTTCTGTGAGTATTTTTTTTTTTACTAAATCTATCTGTACAATAGAATTATGTCCATTTGGTAGTGATTGGAATGGTAATCATACAAATTATGTTGAATGTTCAGGTAGAGGAAGATGTAATAGAGAAACTGGTGAATGTATCTGTGAAAAGAACTTCATAGGTCAATCATGTGATAAATTATCATGTCCATCAGTAACCTATCAAGACTGTAGTGGTCATGGTAAATGTCTATCAATGAAACAAAATGCAGAATTATATGTCCAAAATACCAAGTGTTTCGATGAAGATCCAAGTAAAGACCCAATAATAATACCTTATTATGAAGATCCTATTAGTAGTTGGGATGCTAATCGAATACATGGTTGTAGATGTCAATCTGGTTGGAAAGGCTATGATTGTAGTATTCCTGAATGTCCTTATGGTGCTGTGACTTATAAAAATCATGCACATTCGACTAGTTATTTCACAATTCCTAGAGAAAAAGATAATACTTTCTTAGCAACAACAAGATCGTGGAAAATCACAATAAAAAATTGTCCTTATCGTACAGCCACTTTTTGTCCAATAGAAACATTCGACGTTTCTCCATTTATTAATTTAAAGAAATTGCAAGATATTATAAGTGCAAATGGAATAGTTAAAGATGTTATTATCAACAGTGTCAATGAATTACCGATATTTAATACTCCAGGAAATGTTATTAGATTTATATTCGTTTCAGATTCAAATGCAGAAGTTATTCAAGCATCTGATAATGATAAGAATAAAATAAATTCAAAGTGTTTTGTTTCAAATATAAATAATAATAATTATAAAAGTAAAAATCAAAAATTTCCACTATTATATACCATATTATCTCCAGCTGAAAAAGTATATTTAGAATGTAGTGGAATTGGTGAATGTATTGCAGGAAAATGTGTAAATTGTGACAATACTGAATCAACTACAAAATCCTTACTTATTGAATGAAGATATAGAATACAACAGTAATAGCAATAGAATTAACAATTGTCAAGTATCATCAAATCAATATATCAAATTACATAAAAGTGATGAAAAGGATCTATGCATATGGGGTGAATATTTAATATATAATAATGATTCAGTTTCTGAACATAATTATTGTAAATGCAATCCTGATTATTATGGTAAAAGCTGTAATAAAGGAAAATGTAGTAAGTTTAAAGATCGATCATTTTTCGATAATCCAGTTGCAACTAATGAAGCACATATGCCGAATTCATGTAGTAGTGAAGGTAATTGTAATGAATTAACTAATAATTGTATTTGTAGAAATGGATTTAGTGGTTTAACTTGCAATTTGATGAATTGTCCAATAGGAAGTAAGAATAAACAAACATGTTCGAATCATGGCTATTGTAGAACAATGTCTGAGTTATATAACATTACAGAAAACTCAAATTTCTTTTATTGGGATTTCACTTCAATCGGTAATTGTGATTGTGATGAAGGATATACTGGTTATAATTGTGAAGAAAGAAAATGTCCAATTGGTCCAGATCCTTTAGAATGTGAAGATAATCAACATTCATTTTTCCCTCCTTATTTTGAAATACCTCCATTAAATTCATGGAATACATTGACATTTCATTTTAATGGTTTAGATACACCTGCTATTACTAAAGAGACTTTATTATCTGATATATCAAAATATTTGAATGATATGGGAGTAAGAGGTCCATTTACTTATAATCGAGTTGAAAGATATGAAGATAAAATCACATTAACAATAGCAGAAACATATAATGATAATATTCAAGTATCTAATTTGAAGGATAATAAAGAGAATTATCAATATAATATCATCTATTTACATTCTGTATATTATTATTATTATTATATATTGATTAGTATTGTAATGAAGAATTGATACAGACGCAGTTAGTTCCGCATAAGAGTATATCTTTATTAACACTTACTAATGAACGTAATAATAACATTATTCTACATAAAGGAACTGTTAATTGTTATGAATGTTCAAAAAGAGGAATTTGTGATAAAGAATCTGGAATATGTAAATGTATTAAACCATTTAGTAGTAGTAATGGTATTAACTTGAAAGGTATAACAGAAAGTGGTAATAGAGGTGACTGTGGGTATTTTAACCCAATTGAGAACTTGGAGAAGCAAGATGTAAAATGATGATTTGTAATTTAATAAATATAATAATTATTACTTATTATTATTTTTGAATTGTGTTTATATGTTGAAATAAAAGAAGAAATAGGATCAACAGAGTTTGTATAGACACTTTCAAATGTAAAACTCAATTGGCTCTGTGGTGTAATGGTTAGCACATTGGACTTTGAATCCAATAATCCGAGTTCAAATCTCGGCAGGGCCTTATTTTTTCATTTTTTATATTTTTTAGTTTTGCCGCATTAGAGATGATATTTGTTGTTTTATATTCGTTATATTATTTTTAAAGGTGTATCAGCTAATTGTGATATAAAATAGTTTATTAACACACCTTATTAAATATTAAATATTAAATGATTTTATATGAAATAAAAATTGGAATGAATGTAAAGAAAACAAATAGCAAACAATGCGATGAATAGCAAAATCAAAGATTGAATGAGAAAGATAAAGAAATTATAATGAAGTTTCTCAAAAATCTTAAAGAATCGTGGTGTAAGGCAAGGTTATTCATTTTCATCTTATATTTTCTATCTGTGTATGAATGATCTAATAGACAGCATAGCTAAATATACGAAATGTGTTAGTTCAAATAAGAAATTTTTAATAATATTATTTTAGAATCACAGCAAATATCTATAACATATTTTTTGAAACTATTTAGTCCATCGACAGATTGTGTAATAATATATATATATACATATTCACAATTATTTTACATAAATTATTTTTTAAAAAGAATTAAAAAGCAGGCTTGAGTGATGCTTGAACCTTTTTTTTTCTTTTTTCAATATTATAACATCAAAATCAGTTTATTCTATTTATATTAGATAATGTATTTTAGACTATAGTAGTAACTGAAACATAAAATTAGAAAATATTAAAAATTTATCACAGAAGTTATGTTATAGGACAAACTAACTATATATTTGTAAATACCTCCTTATAACTAAGGAAAAATTATATTTTTAAATTCCTTTCGTTTGAGATAAACATTTTCTATATTTTAAAAATAATGATTCGTTTCATATAATATGAAACGTATATTATTTTAAACAGTTATTTTTTTCTTTTTTAATTTTCTCATAATATAATCAATAATAATGTCAGATAATGACGAATATGAAGATGGTAAAAGTACAAAAGATGATAGAAACGTAATATCAGTTCGTTCAGATGATGTTAAGAAAAATAGAGAAATGGTAGGTATGTTGGAGTTATACCCTCCTGTTGCTAAAGCAATACCCAGAACCAGAACCACCCAAACAAGTTTTCAGAGTATAAATTGATTTTTTATGAAAATTAGCTGACAAGAAAGATAATAGATCCATGTGCAGAACCTGTCAAACCAATATGGCTTCCTAATTTAAATGATCGAAATTCCAGCTCAAATATAATGGCAGGAAGAGATTTCGTCATACACCTTATTGGTTTAGAATGCACAAGAAATATAAAATTCAAGACAGTTTAATCCCCAGCCATTAGAATAACTCCAGAAATTATAAGCCCCAGAGGTAAAACTCAAAAACCACATCAACCAGATTATAAATGGTTAAATGCAGATCAAAAAGAAAAAAGTATATAAAAATGATGTAACATTATTATTTACAATAGAATATCGAAATTATTTATCAGCAAGAGAGAATCAAAAAAGAAAATATCCTCAATTGAAATGGTTGAATATCTCACCAAGATATAAAAGAGGATCTACTACCAAGAGAGTTAAGTAAAAGTCCAATATCACGTCATACATATTGTCCAGATGAAACAAATGTATATTTTTTATAGAAATATTTTTTATTTTTTCAATTAAATAGGTTTCTCCTCCAAAATATTGTCGATATGTTCCAACTGGAGATTTTTATTATGACACTGAGCAGAGAGTAAGAAAGTATTTATATTCATTATACATTATTATGTTATATTTAGATTACCATTTTTACTATCAGAAAGATGAAAGAAATTCACCTATTCAACCACCTTCACCATTAGGAGATGAAATAAATAATATAAGAAAGAAGGAAGGCAATATTACCCAATAAATAGAAGATTTCAATTACAACAACAGCAGTTAAAACAACAGCAGTACAATGATAATGCTGATGATGAATATAGTGGTTCAGACAATGATGAAAATAATGAATATAAAGAGAAAGGAAATCTACAAATGTCTCCTTCACAGATGATTAAATATTTGCCAAAATCAAAAGATTATTATCTCAAAGATTATGAAGCAGATTTAAGAAAAAAAAACTGAAAGAAAAAATTGAAAGAGAAAGAAAATTGAGAGAAGAGAAAGAACAAAGACATAAAAATAATTATGAAGATAAAAATCGAAATGAAAATGATAATGAAAATTATGATTCAACAAGTTCAAAGAGTTTAATATCTGAAAATGAGATAGAAGATAAAGAAAGTATAAATGAAACAGTAATCACAAATGAAGAACCAAATAGTAGAAAAGTTGCAAATAATCAATATAACAGTAATAAGAATCAGCAACAACATCAACCAGAACAGTATTATAATGAACCACATCCTCCATTAAATGATAATAACAACAAAGGAGAGGATTATCACCATCACCATCATCATAAAAGAGAAGAAATAGTAATAGAAAATCCATTACCAATAGAAGAGACTCAAAAACAGGATCAAGAACACCATCAAGAAATAGTCGAAGGAATAGTCGAAGTGGTAGTTCAAATGGAAGAAGAAGGAGAAGTTCAATAATAAGTAATGGAAGTTCATCCAGAAGATCATCAATTAGAAAATCATCACCATTAAAGAATGAGATTAATAATAATAAGAATAATGATTTTAATGATAATATTTATATACCAGGTTCAATGACTCCTTCACCTGAGATGCTGGATAATGGTAATTCTGATTCATCTGATAATGAAATTGATAATGATGGAAGTGCTGTTATTAATAACGACAGCAGAACAATGACAATAACCGGTGGAGAAGATGAAGGAGAAGAATATGTAGAAGAAGAAGAAGAAGAAGAAAGAGAAACAGGAGATGGTAAATCAAAAATGAAAGTTAAAGTTCATCATGCAAAAGTAAAGAAGATAAAAGATGATGAATCACCACGAGGAAGAAGATCAGTAGTTGGATCAAGAAGAAATAGTAAAATTGTAAATACACAATCATCATCCTCTCAATCACCAACTCTATCATCCACAGCAATAAATAAATCAAAAAGAATGAAAAAGAAAAATAATGAAAAATTGGAGAAGAAATTGAGAATACTAACAGGTGAAGATGATGAAGTTAATAATAATAATGAAGAAGAAGAAAATGATGAATTAAAAGATAAAATAAGAGATGAAAATACTCAATATTCATCCAATTTAAATACACCAATGACGGCTAATACAAATGAAATATTTTCATTTGATAATGTTAACACACCCAAAACTCCATTATCATCATCATCAAGGAGAAATTCTCTTTTTGGTGGTAGTAGTAGCAGAAGAACCAGTAGATTAATGACTCCAAGAAATAATAAGATTGAAGCAGAAAATGAATTTGAAAAGAAAAGAAAAGAACATAAAAGGATGGTTGAATTTAATAAAATAATATCTTTATATCAAAATAGAACAAAAGAATGTATAATTATATATATTTATTTTATTTGCATTAATAGTGGAACAACATAAAAACCATTCAAACAAAGAGATTAAATACTTATCAATCAAAGAGTGAAGGAATAATAAAGAATGCAGTGCTGTTATTCAAGAAAATGAATTAATATAAAGAAGAAAAACGCTTGATAGAACAAATTACAAAATATGAAAAAGAAATAGGAGATCAATATAGTAGTGAAGAGAAGATGAAAGAGAAAAAAGAAATACAATTGAAAGAAATAGAAAGCTTAAATGTAAAATTAAAGGGAATAAAGAATGAATTGAATGATGTAAAGAGAAATTAAGTAAAGTGAATGAAAAAGTTTCATTTAGACAAGAAACACGAGAAAGATTTCAGAGTATGATAGATGATATTGATGATAAGATCTTAAATATGAAATATGATGATTTAGATATAATAAAAGAAAGTAAATATTTATTGAAAATGATAAAATTCGTGTTTAATATGTATGATAATATGTCAATTCATATATTATGTTGTCATTGTTATGAGAATTTATATAATTGTCGATTTATATGGAGTTGTGGTCATATAATATGTCGAAAATGTATATTGGAATTAGTGAATGTAGAATATTGTAGTATTTGTAATCCTGAATTGGATGAAGAAGAAATGAAGAAGAAGAGAGAAGAAGACGATGATGATGATGATTATAAATTTCATTGTCCACAATGTAATTTCTGTGTTAAAGCAATTCATAGGCCAATGGTTGAATTGGAAGAAATTAGTTCAATATTTAGTAATAAAAAGAATGAATTGGGTGAGATTAAGAAGATGATGATAAATGAAAGCAGTAAGATGTTGAAACATTTGAAGACTGGTATTAGAAATAGTTCTAAATTAAAGAAATAATTTGTTTGTAATGTTTTTTGATGAAATACACATACACAATAATACACAATTATTAGTCAATTTGACATTTAATTATATTTTCATATTTTTGTTTGTTATTTCTTTCTTGACTGTTTTCAATGATTATTAAAAGTGAAATATGTAAAAATGAAGGTATATATGCATTATCGGCTGTAATTATGTTTTCATAGAATAATTCGAGAAGCTGTAAAATGTGGCTTTGGTGATTTGAGTGACAGTAGAAAATGAAGAAATTAAAAACATTCAAATTATTCTTTATGTATGTAATGAAACCTTCAGAATATTATTGGATGATCCTCTCTTCGAAGAACCGTTAAAGTTGTGTGATGAATGTAGTAAGAAAGTTTCTTGATGTTAGAAAAATTTATCAAGGTATGGAAATTAGATAACTGAAAAGAATTGTTTAGAACTATTAGCTATCTGTGTATGTTATAATGAAACAGAATTATAAGTGCAGTAAGTGATTATATATATAATCATTTAAATGAAAACATTGTTGTTGATTTATTAAGTAAAAAAGAGATATTAAGAAGTGAAAATTTGAAAGAATTGAAAGAGAAGAATTTGAATATTTCTTAAAGAATGAGAATTACAAATAGTGAAAATGAGTTATTAAATTGCATATCCATTGACAATCTTACACAGTTATTTTCATTAGGAGTAATGTTTAATGAAGTGAAGTTGAATTATTGAATTATTGATTGACTATTGTAACACCAATTTAAAAAAAAGTAGTAGAAAAATGAAGAGAATAATTGAAAGATGTAGTTTTGATTCAAAATTACAAAATGAGTTAAATGATGAAGAAAAGAAGGTATTAAACAATTTATACATCTCTCTTAATGTAAAAGCAAGTGAAAAATATTTCTATTCGATATTATTCTCTTCCAGAAGTAAAGAATGTGTATTTTTATGATTTTTTAATACATTATTATCCTGAAGAAGATATTCAGAAATAATATTTAATAGTATAAAAAATTGTAGTAATTTCTAATAAAATCTCACTTAGTTTCTTTAAAGAGTGAAGATATTTCATGTGATATTTGATAAACTATTGAAAGAAGGTAATATAGAATTATTATGTTAACTTTGCAATTATATGATGGCTTATATATGAAATTTGATGAAGATAAATATTCTATGATTCTAGATGTTATTCTTAATACTTATACAAACATTTATAATGAAGATAAACGAATGTTGTAATGATGCATGATGCAAATAAAAAAATGATGTAGTATTTGAAAAAAGAAAAATGTGGAATAGAGTTGTTGTATAAGTTATTTAAAGATAAAAAGATCTTAGGTTATAAAAGATATTCATCATTATGAATTATATGCATAAATTTAGGTTAGATGATGCTGAGTGTAGATTATTAGATTCAACAATAGAAGATGAAGAAACAAAGAAAAAGATAAAATGTATGATATTCATTAACACCTTATTATATCATAGATCATAAATTAAAATCAATATTTATTCTGATGATCGAAAAAAATTATAATGGAGATTGTTGGTATTCTTCTTGTTACCATGAATTAAATGTTAATTTATAATTGGAGATAAAATTGATTTAAAACCAATAATTGATAATATTATTGATGTTGAGAGTATAACAATTGAACCTGGTATAATAACTAATTCATATATATTTATACTTCATTTTAGAACTTCCGTCTGGATTATCTTTGATCAAAACGCTGGAATTGTAAGTGGAAAAGCTAGTGTATGTATTAATCAGAAGTACACAATAGCAATTAAGAATGTGCATGGTTCAAAAAAAGTAAAAATTGACCTTACTATCAAAAGAAAAAATGAAGATAATAACTCTACTGCAAAATAGGTATAGATATTTTTAAATAATACAGCAACTGCGCTATTAAAACTTGATTTTGACATAATTCTACTATTATATGTTGTTTCAGCTTAAATAATTTCATAAATGTAATCTAAGCCAAGTGATAATGCAAATTATCATGTTTTTGTAACATAACTAAGCTTCATTGGAGTAATAGGCAACTACAAATTTTTCCATGAAAATAAGCGAATAAATCAAGAGATAGTAGCTATTTGTATAAAAATACATCCTATCCCTTAAAAGATTTTCAACCAAATTAATTCTAAATTACTCAAACAATGAAAAAAGCTTGATAAAATTTTAGTTAACTTTTTACCCTTTTGTCATTTTTGAACAGAATATGGAGATTATAATAGTTTTATTATTGGTTTCTATGATAATGTATATCATCTTATCAAAAATAACAAGAGTAAGTCATACTTTTTTAATAGCCAGTTAGCAACTAGAAGTTTAAAAAGTGATAAAATAAACAGCTGGCTTATAGATGGGTTTAATGAGTTGAAAATCAGTCATTATTCAAAACTAAAGACAGCTATGTTGTTGATTTGTTATAACAGAGATAAGTATTTAGAAAGAACATTAAAATCTGTTTTGAAACTATACAATTTGCCAAATCCTCCATCAAAGCCAGATTTAGTCATTAGTCAAGATGGAAATGATAAAGAAGTAAGTAAAGTAATAAAAGATTTTATAAAAGAAAATAAAGAGAAAATAAAAACAATTCATATAAATCATGAAGTAGCAAAAGCCAGAGATGGATATAAAAGACTGGCAATTCATTATGGTTGGGCATTAAAACAGATATTTGATGAATTGAATTATAAACAAGTAATAGTAATAGAAGATGATTTAGAATTTGCTGATGATTTTCTTGAATTCTTTTATGGTTTATCTGATATAATGAGTGAAGATAAATCGTATAATATAATTATGTAATATTTTTTTAATAGAATAATGTGTCTTAGTGCTTGGAATGATAATGGTTTTCCACAGAATGTAGAAAATCCAAGTATATAATATATATAATATATTAATATAATAATAATAATAGAAGCATTATATAGAACTGATTTTTTCCCTGGTTTAGGATGGTTAATGAGAAAAGATTTTTGGGATGAAATAAGAAATAAATGGCCAAAAGCATATTGGGATGATTGTATTAGAGATAATAAATTCGTAAGAATAGAGTATGTATATATCCTGAAGTTAGTAGAAGTTATACATTTGGTTCAAAAGGAACAAGCTTTGGAAGTAGAGCTAATTCACCAAATTCATTTTTTATACAAATATTTATTAAATATTAAATTGAATGATAAAAGTGTGAAATGGAGTGAGATTAATTATAAACCATTACTTAAGAATAATTATGATATGGTAATAAAAAGTTGTAAAAGAAAGTAAAGAAATAAATATTGAAGACTTATCCAGTATATTAGAAAAAAAGAGTGATAATGTTGAAGTTTATAAAATATATTATGAAGATATTAGAGATTACAAAAGGAAGTTAAGAAAAATGAAAATGTTTGACAGTTTGAATAATGGTGGTGGTATTGGAAGAGGAAGTTATCATAGTCTATCAATAAAGAGAAATAACAACAAATTAATACTATTAGTGCCAAAACACTCAACTTTTTATGTTTAGGTAGATCTAGGTATTTTATAGTCAATAGATGTATTGAGTATCATAATAATATTTTGATTTAATGATTTTTTTTTTAAGTTTCTTGTCAAGCTAAGTTTGAATGTAATTGACACGTAATTTTTTAATATTTTTTGTTTTTCAATTTAATAGTAAGAAATGGCTTTGTTTAATCCTGAAGTAATGTTTGTTTTGCTTTCTTCATTTATTATAATAAAATTAAGCAAAATATTTTCAATTCCTCACCTTGTATCACTTGATTTTAATTATATTACAAATTAGATCTTAAAAGGAATAAAATTTTGGATAACTCCATCCAATGAAGCATTATCAATGTTAATACCACCAAAAGGCAAGAAAGAAAAAGTGAGTTTAGAAGAAAAGTTGAACAAAAAGAGGAAGTATTGCCCGCTGTATAATTTGCATATTATAATTCCATTCTAGCAAGTTAGAAGATTAATGGACTTATCATCAGGAACAATCACTTCTGATTCTCTCTATAAGCATCTCTTCTTTAATGAGTTAAATACAGTGTCATTTTTAATGGTTATGTTAATGTCAACATTCCTATTTACCTCACTCATTATGTATTTAGGAATTT
>NGBS01000748.1:0-11216 GCA_002245135.1 Proteromonas lacertae
GAATGGACAGAACACTGCATCTATCTTAGATACAGTTACTGTAAATATGAAGGAATTCAATGCAAAGAGAAGATTAAAGAAAGCTGGTGATGCTGTAAGAATGATTATCGCTGCTAAGAGATGGCTATTGATAGAAAGCTTCTGAAAATACCGAAGTAGTTATTGTACCTGATGAAGAAGAGCTGGCAAAAGAACCAACCATAAAAGAAGGAGAAGGTGAAGGTGAAACATCTGAAAAAGTTGAAAACACTGACTTAAAAGAAGAAGAGAAAAGAAAGATCCATCAATAGCTGAATAAATTTAATATAAAAAAATTTAATATATTTGTTCAGTCACTATAGAAATTGTTTTTTTTCAAAATAGTTTTACAAGCCATAAGTTTGGAATTTTTATTTCTTTTTTATTCCGTTGTTTATTAACTTGTGGGAAATATAGTAGAATGAGTTGTTTTAAAATACTTATGTGTGTTTATATTATCAATTGAGCTTGTTTTTGCTAACTGTCCTTATGAGTGCAAGTATCTTTTCATTTTGATAATATTTGTAGGAATAATGGTATTTGTAAAGCTAGTACATGTGAATGTCTATCACCTTGGAGTGGACCTGATTGTTCTGTGAGTATTTTTTTTTACTAAATCTATCTGTACAATAGAATTATGTCCATTTGGTAGTGATTGGAATGGTAATCATACAAATTATGTTGAATGTTCAGGTAGAGGAAGATGTAATAGAGAAACTGGTGAATGTATCTGTGAAAAGAACTTCATTGGTCAATCATGTGATAAATTATCATGTCCATCAGTAACCTATCAAGACTGTAGTGGTCATGGTAAATGTCTATCAATGAAACAAAATGCAGAATTATATGTCCAAAATACCAAGTGTTTCGATGAAGATCCAAGTAAAGACCAATAATAATACCTTATTATGAAGATCCTATTAGTAGTTGGGATGCTAATCGAATACATGGTTGTAGATGTCAATCTGGTTGGAAAGGCTATGATTGTAGTATTCCTGAATGTCCTTATGGTGCTGTGACTTATAAAAATCATGCACATTCGACTAGTTATTTCACAATTCCGAGAGAAAAAGATAATACTTTCTTAGCAACAACAAGATCGTGGAAAATCACAATAAAAAATTGTCCTTATCGTACAGCCACTTTTTGTCCAATAGAAACATTCGACGTTTCTCCATTTATTAATTTAAAAGAAATTGCAAGATATTATAAGTGCAAATGGAATAGTTAAAGATGTTATTATCAACAGTATCAATGAATTACCGATATTTAATACTCCAGGAAATGTTATTAGATTTATATTCGTTTCAGATCCAAATGCAGAAGTTATTCAAGTATCTGATAATGATAAGAATAAAATAAATTCAAAGTGTTTTGTTTCAAATATAAATAATAATAATTATAAAAGTAAAAATCAAAAATTTCCACTATTATATACCATATTATCTCCAGCTGAAAAAGTATATTTAGAATGTAGTGGAATTGGTGAATGTATTGCAGGAAAATGTGTAAATTGTGACAATACTGAATCAACTACAAATCCTTACTTATTGAATGAAGATATAGAATACAACAGTAATAGCAATAGAATTAACAATTGTCAAGTATCATCAAATCAATATATCAAATTACATAAAAGTGATGAAAAGGATCTATGCATATGGGGTGAATATTTAATATATAATAATGATTCAGTTTCTGAACATAATTACTGTAAATGCAATCCTGATTATTATGGTAAAAGCTGTAATAAAGGAAAATGTAGTAAGTTTAAAGATCGATCATTTTTCGATAATCCAGTTGCAACTAATGAAGCACATATGCCGAATTCATGTAGTAATGAAGGTAATTGTAATGAATTAACTAATAATTGTATTTGTAGAAATGGATTTAGTGGTTTAACTTGCAATTTGATGAATTGTCCAATAGGAAGTAAGAATAAACAAACATGTTCGAATCATGGCTATTGTAGAACAATGTCTGAGTTATATAACATTACAGAAAACTCAAATTTCTTTTATTGGGATTTTACTTCAATCGGTAATTGTGATTGTGATGAAGGATATACTGGTTATAATTGTGAAGAAAGAAAATGTCCAATTGGTCCAGATCCTTTAGAATGTGAAGATAATCAACATTCATTTTTCCCTCCTTATTTTGAAATACCTCCATTAAATTCATGGAATACATTGACATTTCATTTTAATGGTTTAGATACACCTGCTATTACTAAAGAGACTTTATTATCTGATATATCAAAATATTTGAATGATATAGGAGTAAGAGGTCCATTTACTTATAATCGAGTTGAAAGATATGAAGATAAATCACATTAACAATAGCAGAAACATATAATGATAATATTCAAGTATCTAATTTGAAGGATAATAAAGAGAATTATCAATATAATATCATCTATTTACATTCTGTATATTATTATTATTATTATATATTGATTAGTATTGTAATGAAGAATTGATACAGACGCAGTTAGTTCCACATAAGAGTATATCTTTATTAACACTTACTAATGAACGTAATAATAACATTATTCTACATAAAGGAACTGTTAATTGTTATGAATGTTCAAAAAGAGGAATTTGTGATAAAGAATCTGGAATATGTAAATGTATTAAACCATTTAGTAGTAGTAATGGTATTAACTTGAAAGGTATAACAGAAAGTGGTAATAGAGGTGACTGTGGGTATTTTAACCCAATTGAGAACTTGGAGAAGCAAGATGTAAATGATGATTTGTAATTTAATAAATATAATAATTATTACTTATTATTATTTTTGAATTGTGTTTATATGTTGAAATAAAAGAAGAAATAGGATCAACAGAGTTTGTATAGACACTTTCAAATGTAAAACTCAGTTGGCTCTGTGGTGTAATGGTTAGCACATTGGACTTTGAATCCAATAATCCGAGTTCAAATCTCGGCAGGGCCTTATTTTTTCATTTTTTATATTTTTTAGTTTTGCGCATTAGAGATGATATTTGTTGTTTTATATTCGTTACATTATTTTTAAAGGTGTATCAGCTAATTATGATATAAAATAGTTTATTAACACACCTTATTAAATATTAAATATTAAATGATTTTATATGAAATAAAAATGGAATGAATGTAAAGAAAACAAATAGCAAACAATGCGATGAATAGCAAAATCAAAGATTGAATGAGAAAGATAAAGAAATTATAATGAAGTTTCCTCAAAATCTTAAAGAATCGTGGTGTAAGGCAAGGTTATTCATTTTCATCTTATATTTTCTATCTGTGTATGAATGATCTAATAGACAGCATAGCTAAATATACGAAATGTGTTTAGTTTCAAATAAGAAATTTTTAATAATATTATTTAGAATCACAGCAAATATCTATAACATATTTTTTGAAACTATTTAAGTCCATCGACAGATGTGTAATAATATATATATATACATATTCACAATTATTTTACATAAATTATTTTTTAAAAAGAATTAAAAAGCAGGCTTGAGTGATGCTTGAACCTTTTTTTTTTCTTTTTTTCAATATTATAACATCAAAATCAGTTTTATTCTATTTATATTAGATAATGTATTTTAGACTATAGTAGTAACTGAAACATAAAATTAGAAAATATTAAAAATTTATCACAGAAGTTATGTTATAGGACAAACTAACTATATATTTGTAAATACCTCCTTATAACTAAGGAAAAATTATATTTTTAAATTCCTTTCGTTTGAGATAAACATTTTCTATATTTTTAAAATAATGATTCGTTTCATATAATATGAAACGTATATATTTTAAACAGTTATTTTTTTCTTTTTTAATTTCTCATAATATAATCAATAATAATGTCAGATAATGACGAATATGAAGATGGTAAAAGTACAAAAGATGATAGAAACGTAATATCAGTTCGTTCAGATGATGGTTAAGAAAAATAGAGAAATGGTAGGTATGTTGGAGTTATACCCTCCTGTTGCTAAAGCAATACCAGAACCAGAACCACCCAAACAAGTTTTCAGAGTATAAATTGATTTTTTATGAAAATTAGCTGACAAGAAAGATAATAGATCCATGTGCAGAACCTGTCAAACCAATATGGCTTCCTAATTTAAATGATCGAAATTCCAGCTCAAATATAATGGCAGGAAAGAGATTTCGTCATACACCTTATTGGTTTAGAATGCACAAGAAATATAAAATTCAAGACAGTTTAATCCCAGCATTAGAAGTAACTCCAGAAATTATAAGCCCCAGAGGTAAAACTCAAAAACCACATCAACCAGATTATAAATGGTTAAATGCAGATCAAAAAGAAAAAAGTATATAAAAATGATGTAACATTATTATTTACAATAGAATATCGAAATTATTTATCAGCAAGAGAGAATCAAAAAAGAAAATATCCTCAATTGAAATGGTTGAATATCTCACCAAGATATAAAGAGGATCTACTACCAAGAGAGTTAAGTAAAAGTCCAATATCACGTCATACATATTGTCCAGATGAAACAAATGTATATTTTTTATAGAAATATATTTTTATTTTTTTCAATTAAATAGGTTTCTCCTCCAAAATATTGTCGATATGTTCCAACTGGAGATTTTTATTATGACACTGAGCAGAGAGTAAGAAAGTATTTATATTCATATACATTATTATGTTATTATTTAGATTACCATTTTTACTATCAGAAGATGAAAAGAAATTCACCTATTCAACCACCTTCACCATTAGGAGATGAAATAAATAATATAAAGAAAGAAGGAAGGCAATATTACCCAATAAATAGAAGATTTCAATTACAACAACAGCAGTTAAAACAACAGCAGTACAATGATAATGCTGATGATGAATATAGTGGTTCAGACAATGATGAAAATAATGAATATAAAGAGAAAGGAAATCTGCAAATGTCTCCTTCACAGATGATTAAATATTTGCCAAAATCAAAAGATTATTATCTCAAAGATTATGAAGCAGATTTAAGAAAACAAAAACTGAAAGAAAAATTGAAAGAGAAAGAAAATTGAGAGAAGAGAAAGAACAAAGACATAAAAATAATTATGAAGATAAAAATCGAAATGAAAATGATAATGAAAATTATGATTCAACAAGTTCAAAGAGTTTAATATCTGAAAATGAGATAGAAGATAAAGAAAGTATAAATGAAACAGTAATCACAAATGAAGAACCAAATAGTAGAAAAGTTGCAAATAATCAATATAACAGTAATAAGAATCAGCAACAACATCAACCAGAACAGTATTATAATGAACCACATCCTCCATTAAATGATAATAACAACAAAGGAGAGGATTATCACCATCACCATCATCATAAAAAGAGAAGAAATAGTAATAGAAAATCCATTACCAATAGAAGAGACTCAAAAACAGGATCAAGAACACCATCAAGAAATAGTCGAAGGAATAGTCGAAGTGGTAGTTCAAATGGAAGAAGAAGGAGAAGTTCAATAATAAGTAATGGAAGTTCATCCAGAAGATCATCAATTAGAAAATCATCACCATTAAAGAATGAGATTAATAATAATAAGAATAATGATTTTAATGATAATATTTATATGCCAGGTTCAATGACTCCTTCACCTGAGATGCTGGATAATGGTAATTCTGATTCATCTTATAATGAAATTGATAATGATGGAAGTGCTGTTATTAATAACGACAGTAGAACAATGACAATAACCGGTGGAGAAGATGAAGGAGAAGAATATGTAGAAGAAGAAGAAGAAGAAGAAAGAGAAACAGGAGATGGTCAATCAAAAATGAAAGTTAAAGTTCATCATGCAAAAGTAAAGAAGATAAAAGATGATGAAAAATCACCACGAGGAAGAAGATCAGTAGTTGGATCAAGAAGAAATAGTAAAATTGTAAATACACAATCATCATCCTCTCCAATCACCAACTCTATCATCCACAGCAATAAATAAATCAAAAAGAATGAAAAAGAAAAATAATGAAAAATTGGAGAAGAAATTGAGAATACTAACAGGTGAAGATGATGAAGTTAATAATAATAATGAAGAAGAAGAAAATGATGAATTAAAAGATAAAATAAGAGATGAAAATACTCAATATTCATCCAATTTAAATACACCAATGACGGCTAATACAAATGAAATATTTTCATTTGATAATGTTAACACACCCAAAACTCCATTATCATCATCATCAAGGAGAAATTCTCTTTTTGGTGGTAGTAGTAGCAGAAGAACCAGTAGATTAATGACTCCAAGAAATAATAAGATTGAAGCAGAAAATGAATTTGAAAAGAAAAGAAAAGAACATAAAAGGATGGTTGAATTTAATAAAATAATATCTTTATATCAAAATAGAACAAAAGAATGTATAATTATATATTTATTTTATTTGCATTAATAGTGGAACAACAAATAAAAACCATTCAAACAAAGAGATTAAATACTTATCAATCAAAGAGTGAAGGAATAATAAAGAATGCGAGTGCTGTTATTCAAGAAAATGAATTTAATATAAAGAAGAAAAACGCTTTGATAGAACAAATTACAAAATATGAAAAAGAAATAGGAGATCAATATAGTAGTGAAGAGAAGATGAAAGAGAAAAAAGAAATACAATTGAAAGAAATAGAAAGCTTAAATGTAAAATTAAAGGGAATAAAGAATGAATTGAATGATGTAAAAGAGAAATTAAGTAAAGTGAATGAAAAAGTTTCATTTAGACAAGAAACACGAGAAAGATTTCAGAGTATGATAGATGATATTGATGATAAGATCTTAAATATGAAATATGATGATTTAGATATAATAAAAGAAAGTAAATATTTATTGAAAATGATAAAATTCGTGTTTAATATGTATGATAATATGTCAATTCATATATTATGTTGTCATTGTTATGAGAATTTATATAATTGTCGATTTATATGGAGTTGTGGTCATATAATATGTCGAAAATGTATATTGGAATTAGTGAATGTAGAATATTGTAGTATTTGTAATCCTGAATTGGATGAAGAAGAAATGAAGAAGAAGAGAGAAGAAGACGATGATGATGATGATTATAAATTTCATTGTCCACAATGTAATTTCTGTGTTAAAGCAATTCATAGGCCAATGGTTGAATTGGAAGAAATTAGTTCAATATTTAGTAATAAAAAGAATGAATTGGGTGAGATTAAGAAGATGATGATAAATGAAAGCAGTAAGATGTTGAAACATTTGAAGACTGGTATTAGAAATAGTTCTAAATTAAAGAAATAATTTGTTTGTAATGTTTTTTTGATGAAATACACAATAATACACAATTATTAGTCAATTTGACATTTAATTATATTTTCATATTTTTGTTTGTTATTTCTTCTCTTGATTGTTTTTAATGATTATTAAAAGTGAAATATGTAAAAATGAAGGGTATATATGCATTATCGGCTGTAATTATGTTATTCATAGAATAATTCGAGAAGCTGTAAAATGTGGCTTTGGTGATTTGAGAGTGACAGTAGAAAATGAAGAAATTAAAACATTCAAATCTATTCTTTATGTATGTAATGAAACCTTCAGAATATTATTGGATGATCCTCTCTTCGAAGAACCGTTAAAGTTGTGTGATGAATGTAGTAAAGAAAGTTTCTTGATGTTAGAAAAATATTATCAAGGTATGGAAATTGAGATAACTGAAAAGAATTGTTTAGAACTATTAGCTATCTGTGTATGTTACAATGAAAACAGAATTATAAGTGCAGTAAGTGATTATATAATAAATCATTTAAATGAAAACATTGTTGTTGATTTATTAAGTAAAAAAGAGATATTAAGAAGTGAAAATTTGAAAGAATTGAAAGAAGAATTTGAATATTTCTTAAAGAATGAGAATTACAAAATAGTGAAAAATGAGTTATTAAATTGCATATCCATTGACAATCTTACACAGTTATTTTCATTAGGAGTAATGTTTAATGGAAGTGAAGTTGAATTATTGAAATTATTGATTGACTATTGTAACCACAATTTAAACAATTCAAAAGTAGTAGAAAAAATGAAGAGAATAATTGAAAGATGTAGTTTTGATTCAAAATTACAAAATGAGTTAAATGATGAAGAAAAGAAGGTATTAAACAATTTATCCATCTCTCTTAATGTAAAAGCAAGTGAAAAATATTCTATTCGATATTATTCTCTTCCAGAAGTAAAGAATGTGTATTTTTATGATTTTTTAATACATTATTATCCTGAAGAAGATATTCCAGAAATAATATTTAATAGTATAAAATATTGTAGTAATTTCTAATAAAATCTCACTTAGTTTCTTTAAAGAGTGAAGATATTTCATGTGATATTGATAAACTATTGAAAGAAGGTAATATAAGAATTATTATGTTAACTTTGCAATTATATGATGGCTTATATATGAAATTTGATGAAGATAAATATTCTATGATTCTAGATGTTATTCTTAATACTTATACAAACATTTATAATGAAGATAAACGAATGTTGTTAATGATGCAAATAAAAAAATGATGTAGTATTTGAAAAGGTGAAAGAAAAATGTGGAATAGAGTTGTTGTATAAGTTATTAAAAGATAAAAAGATCTTAGGTTATAAAAGATATTCATCATTAATGAATTATATGCATAAATTTAGGTTAGATGATGCTGAGTGTAGATTATTAGATTCAACAATAGAAGATGAAGAAACAAAGAAAAAGATAAAATGTAATGATATTCATTAACACATTATTATATCATAGATCATAAATTAAAATCAATATCTTATTCTGATGATCGAAAAAATTATAATGGAGATTGTTGGTATTCTTCTTGTTACCATGAATTAAACTGTAAATTTATAATTGGAGATAAAATTGATTTAAACCAATAATTGATAATATTATTGATGTTGAGAGTATAACAATTGAACCTGGTATAATAACTAATTCTATATATTTATACTTCATTTTAGAACTTCCCTCTGGATTGTCGTTTGATCAAAACACTGGAATCATAAGTGGAAAAGCTAGTGAATGTATTAATAAGAAGTACACAATAGCAATTAAGAATGTGCATGGTTCAAAAAAAGTAAAAATTGACCTTACTATCAAAAGAAAAAATGAAGATAATAACTCTACTGCAAATAGGTATAGATATTTTTAAATAATACAGCAACTGCGCTATTAAAACTTGATTTTGACATAATTCTACTAATTATATGTTGTTTCAGCTTAAATAATTTTATAAATGTAATCTAAGCCAAGTGATAATGCAAATTATCACGTTTTTGTAACATAACTAAGCTTCATTGGAGTAATAGGCAACTACATAATTTTCCATGAAAATAAGCGAATAAATCAAGAGATAGTAGCTATTTGTATAAAAATACATCCTATCCCTTAAAAGATTTTCAACCAAATTAATTCTAAATTACTCAAACAATGAAAAAAGCTTGATAAAAATTTTAGTTAACTTTTTACCCTTTTGTCATTTTTGAACAGAATATGGAGATTATAATAGTTTTATTATTGGTTTCTATGATAATGTATATCATCTTATCAAAAATAAACAAGAGTAAGTCATACTTTTTTAATAGCCAGTTAGCAACTAGAAGTTTAAAAAGTGATAAAATAAACAGCTGGCTTATAGATGGGTTTAATGAGTTGAAAATCAGTCATTATTCAAAACTAAAGACAGCTATGTTGTTGATTTGTTATAACAGAGATAAGTATTTTAGAAAGAACATTAAAATCTGTTTTGAAACTATACAATTTGCCAAATCCTCCATCAAAGCCAGATTTAGTCATTAGTCAAGATGGAAATGATAAAGAAGTAAGTAAAGTAATAAAAGATTTTATAAAAGAAATAAAGAGAAAATAAAAACAATTCATATAAATCATGAAGTAGCAAAAGCCAGAGATGGATATAAAAGACTGGCAATTCATTATGGTTGGGCATTAAAACAGATATTTGATGAATTGAATTATGAACAAGTAATAGTAATAGAAGATGATTTAGAATTTGCTGATGATTTTCTTGAATTCTTTATGGTTTATCTGATATAATGAGTGAAGATAAATCGTATAATATAATTATGTAATATTTTTTTAATAGAATAATGTGTCTTAGTGCTTGGAATGATAATGGTTTTCCACATAATGTAGAAAATCCAAGTATATAATATATATAATATATTAATATAATAATAATAATAGAAGCGTTATATAGAACTGATTTTTTCCCTGGTTTAGGATGGTTAATGAGAAAAGATTTTGGGATGAATAAGAAATAAATGGCCAAAAGCATATTGGGATGATTGTATTAGAGATAATAAAATTCGTAAGAATAGAGTATGTATATATCCTGAAGTTAGTAGAAGTTATACATTTGGTTCAAAAGGAACAAGCTTTGGAAGTAGAGCTAATTCACCAAATTCATTTTATACTAAATATTTATTAAATATTAAAATTGAATGATAAAAGTGTAAAATGGAGTGAGATTAATTATAAACCATTACTTAAGAATAATTATGATATGGTAATAAAAGAAGTTGTAAAAGAAAGTAAAAGAAATAAATATTGAAGACTTATCCAGTATATTAGAAAAAAGAGTGATAATGTTGAAGTTTATAAAATATATTATGAAGATATTAGAGATTACAAAAGGAAGTTAAGAAAAATGAAAATGTTTGACAGTTTGAATAATGGTGGTGGTATTGGAAGAGGAAGTTATCATAGTCTATCAATAAGAGAAATAACAACAAATTAATACTATTAGTGCCAAAACACTCAACTTTTTATGTTTAGGTAGATCTAGGTATTTTATAGTCAAATAGATGTATTGAGTATCATAATAATATTTGATTTTAATGATGTTTGTTTTTAAAGTTTCTTGGTCAAGCTAAGTTTGAATGTAATTGACACGTAATTTTTTAATATTTTTTGTTTTTCAATTTAATAGTAAGAAATGGCTTTGTTCAATCCTGAAGTAATGTTTGTTTTGCTTTCTTCATTTATTATAATAAAATTAAGCAAAATATTTTCAATTCCTCACCTTGTATCACTTGATTTTTAATTATATTACAAATTAGATCTTAAAAGGAATAAAATTTTGGATAACTCCATCCAATGAAGCATTATCAATGTTAATACCACCAAAAGGCAAGAAAGAAAAGTGAGTTTAGAAGAAAAGTTGAGACAAAA
>NGBS01000535.1:0-11600 GCA_002245135.1 Proteromonas lacertae
AAAATAGTTTATTAACACACCTTATTAAATATTAAATATTAAATGATTTTATATGAAATAAAAATTGGAATGAATGTAAAGAAAAACAAATAGCAAACAATGCGATGAATAGCAAAATCAAAGATTGAATGAGAAAGATAAAGAAATTATAATGAAGTTTCTCAAAAATCTAAAGAATCGTGGTGTAAGGCAAGGTTATTCATTTTCATCTTATATTTTCTATCTGTGTATGAATGATCTAATAGACAGCATAGCTAAATATACGAAATGTGTTAGTTCAAATAAGAAATTTTTAATAATATTATTTTAGAATCACAGCAAATATCTATAACATATTTTTGAAACTATTTAGTCCATCGACAGATTGTGTAATAATATATATATATACATATTCACAATTATTTTAATAAATTATTTTTTAAAAAAGAATTAAAAAGCAGGCTTGAGTGATGCTTGAACCTTTTTTTTCTTTTTTTTCAATATTATAACATCAAAATCAGTTTATTCTATTTATATTAGATAATGTATTTTAGACTATAGTAGTAACTGAAACATAAAATTAGAAAATATTAAAAATTTATCACAGAATTATGTTATAGGACAAACTACTATATATTTGTAAATACCTCCTTATAACTAAGGAAAAATTATATTTTTAAATTCCTTTCGTTTGAAATAAACATTTTCTATATTTTAAAAATAATATTCGTTTCATATAATATGAAACGTATATATTTTAAACAGTTATTTTTTTCTTTTTTAATTTTCTCATAATATAATCAATAATAATGTCAGATAATGACGAATATGAAGATGGTAAAAGTACAAAAGATGATAGAAACGTAATATCAGTTCGTTCAGATGATGTTAAGAAAAATAGAGAAATGGTAGGTATGTTGGAGTTATACCCTCCTGTTGCTAAAGCAATACCAGAACCAGAACCACCCAAACAAGTTTTCAGAGTATAAATTGATTTTTTATGAAAATTAGCTGACAAGAAAGATAATAGATCCATGTGCAGAACCTGTCAAACCAATATGGCTTCCTAATTTAAATGATCGTAATTCCAGCTCAAATATAATGGCAGGAAAGAGATTTCGTCATACACCTTATTGGTTTAGAATGCACAAGAAATATAAAATTCAAGACAGTTTAATCCCAGCATTAGAAGTAACTCCAGAAATTATAAGCCCCAGAGGTAAAACTCAAAAACCACATCAACCAGATTATAAATGGTTAAATGCAGATCAAAAAGAAAAAAGTATATAAAAATGATGTAACATTATTATTTACAATAGAATATCGAAATTATTTATCAGCAAGAGAGAATCAAAAAAGAAAATATCCTCAATTGAAATGGTTGAATATCTCACCAAGATATAAAGAGGATCTACTACCAAGAGAGTTAAGTAAAAGTCCAATATCACGTCATACATATTGTCCAGATGAAACAAATGTATATTTTTTATAGAAATATATTTTTATTTTTTCAATTAAATAGGTTTCTCCTCCAAAATATTGTCGATATGTTCCAACTGGAGATTTTTATTATGACACTGAGCAGAGAGTAAGAAAGTATTTATATCATATACATTATTATGTTATTATTTAGATTACCATTTTTACTATCAGAAGATGAAAGAAATTCACCTATTCAACCACCTTCACCATTAGGAGATGAAATAAATAATATAAAGAAAGAAGGAAGGCAATATTACCCAATAAATAGAAGATTTCAATTACAACAACAGCAGTTAAAACAACAGCAGTACAATGATAATGCTGATGATGAATATAGTGGTTCAGACAATGATGAAAATAATGAATAAAAGAGAAAGGAAATCTACAATGTCTCCTTCACAGATGATTAAATATTTGCCAAAATCAAAAGATTATTATCTCAAAGATTATGAAGCAGATTTAAGAAAACAAAAACTGAAAGAAAAATTGAAAGAGAAAGAAAATTGAGAGAAGAGAAAAGAACAAAGACATAAAAATAATTATGAAGATAAAAATCGAAATGAAAATGATAATGAAAATTATGATTCAACAAGTTCAAAGAGTTTAATATCTGAAAATGAGATAGAAGATAAAGAAAGTATAAATGAAACAGTAATCACAAATGAAGAACCAAATAGTAGAAAAGTTGCAAATAATCAATATAACAGTAATAAGAATCAGCACAACATCAACCAGAACAGTATTATAATGAACCACATCCTCCATTAAATGATAATAACAACAAAGGAGAGGATTATCACCATCACCATCATCATAAAAAAGAGAAGAAATAGTAATAGAAAATCCATTACCAATAGAAGAGACTCAAAAACAGGATCAAGAACACCATCAAGAAATAGTCGAAGGAATAGTCGAAGTGGTAGTTCAAATGGAAGAAGAAGGAGAAGTTCAATAATAAGTAATGGAAGTTCATCCAGAAGATCATCAATTAGAAAATCATCACCATTAAAGAATGAGATTAATAATAATAAGAATAATGATTTTAATGATAATATTTATATCCAGGTTCAATGACTCCTTCACCTGAGATGCTGGATAATGGTAATTCTGATTCATCTGATAATGAAATTGATAATGATGGAAGTGCTGTTATTAATAACGACAGCAGAACAATGACAATAACCGGTGGAGAAGATGAAGGAGAAGAATATGTAGAAGAAGAAGAAGAAGAAGAAAGAGAAACAGGAGATGGTAAATCAAAAATGAAAGTTAAAGTTCATCATGCAAAAGTAAAGAAGATAAAAGATGATGAAAAATCACCACGAGGAAGAAGATCAGTAGTTGGATCAAGAAGAAATAGTAAAATTGTAAATACACAATCATCATCCTCTCAATCACCAACTCTATCATCCACAGCAATAAATAAATCAAAAAGAATGAAAAAGAAAAATAATGAAAAATTGGAGAAGAAATTGAGAATACTAACAGGTGAAGATGATGAAGTTAATAATAATAATGAAGAAGAAGAAAATGATGAATTAAAAGATAAAATAAGAGATGAAAATACTCAATATTCATCCAATTTAAATACACCAATGACGGCTAATACAAATGAAATATTTTCATTTGATAATGTTAACACACCCAAAACTCCATTATCATCATCATCAAGGAGAAATTCTCTTTTGGTGGTAGTAGTAGCAGAAGAACCAGTAGATTAATGACTCCAAGAAATAATAAGATTGAAGCAGAAATGAATTTGAAAAGAAAAGAAAGAACATAAAAGGATGGTTGAATTTAATAAAATAATATCTTTATATCAAAATAGAACAAAAGAATGTATAATTATATATTTATTTTATTTGCATTAATAGTGGAACAACAAATAAAAACCATTCAAAAAAGAGATTAAATACTTATCAATCAAAGAGTGAAGGAATAATAAAGAATGCAAGTGCTGTTATTCAAGAAAATGAATTTAATATAAAGAAGAAAAACGCTTTGATAGAACAAATTACAAAATATGAAAAAAGAAATAGGAGATCAATATAGTAGTGAAGAGAAGATGAAAGAGAAAAAAGAAATACAATTGAAAGAAATAGAAAGTTAAATGTAAAATTAAAGGGAATAAAGAATGAATTGAATGATGTAAAAGAGAAATTAAGTAAAGTGAATGAAAAAGTTTCATTTAGACAAGAAACACGAGAAAGATTTCAGAGTATGATAGATGATATTGATGATAAGATCTTAAATATGAAATATGATGATTTAGATATAATAAAAGAAAGTAAATATTTATTGAAAATGATAAAATTCGTGTTTAATATGTATGATAATATGTCAATTCATATATTATGTTGTCATTGTTATGAGAATTTATATAATTGTCGATTTATATGGAGTTGTGGTCATATAATATGTCGAAAATGTATATTGGAATTAGTGAATGTAGAATATTGTAGTATTGTAATCCTGAATTGGATGAAGAAAGAAATGAAGAAGAAGAGAGAAGAAGACGATGATGATGATGATTATAAATTTCATTGTCCACAATGTAATTTCTGTGTTAAAGCAATTCATAGGCCAATGGTTGAATTGGAAGAAATTAGTTCAATATTTAGTAATAAAAAGAAGAATTGGGTGAGATTAAGAAGATGATGATAAATGAAAGCAGTAAGATGTTGAAACATTTGAAGACTGGTATTTAGAATAGTTCTAAATTAAAGAAATAATTTGTTTGTAATGTTTTTTTGATGAAATACACAATAATACACATTATTAGTCCAATTTGACATTTAATTATATTTCATATTTTTGTTTGTTATTTCTTCTCTGTGATTGTTTTTAATGATTATTAAAAGTGAAATATGTAAAAATGAAGGGTATATATGCATTATCGGCTGTAATTATGTTATTCATAGAATAAATTCGAGAAGCTGTAAAATGTGGCTTTGGTGATTTTGAGAGTGACAGTAGAAAATGAAGAAATTAAAACATTCAAATCTATTCTTTATGTATGTAATGAAACCTTCAGAATATTATTGGATGATCCTCTCTTCGAAGAACCGTTAAAGTTGTGTGATGAATGTAGTAAAGAAAGTTTCTTGATGTTAGAAAAATATTATCAAGGTATGGAAATTGAGATAACTGAAAAGAATTGTTTAGAACTATTAGCTATCTGTGTATGTTACAATGAAAACAGAATTATAAGTGCAGTAAGTGATTATATAATAAATCATTTAAATGAAAACATTGTTGTTGATTTATTAAGTAAAAAAGAGATATTAAGAAGTGAAAATTTGAAAGAATTGAAAGAAGAATTTGAATATTCTTAAAGAATGAGAATTACAAAATAGTGAAAAAATGAGTTATTAAATTGCATATCCATTGACAATCTTACACAGTTATTTTCATTAGGAGTAATGTTTAATGGAAGTGAAGTTGAATTATTGAAATTATTGATTGATATTGTAACCACAATTTAAACAATTCAAAAGTAGTAGAAAAAATGAAGAGAATAATTGAAAGATGTAGTTTTGATTCAAAATTACAAAATGAGTTAAATGATGAAGAAAAGAAGGTATTAAACAATTTATCCATCTCTCTTAATGTAAAAGCAAGTGAAAAATATTCTATTCGATATTATTCTCTTCCAGAAGTAAAGAATGTGTATTTTTATGATTTTTAATACATTATTATCCTGAAGAAGATATTCCAGAAATAATATTTAATAGTATAAAATATTGTAGTAATTTCTAATAAAATCTCACTTAGTTTCTTTAAAGAGTGAAGATATTTCATGTGATATTGATAAAACTATTGAAAGAAGGTAATATAAGAATTATTATGTTAACTTTGCAATTATATGATGGCTTATATATGAAATTTGATGAAGATAAATATTCTATGATTCTAGATGTTATTCTTAATACTTATACAAACATTTATAATGAAGATAAACGAATGTTGTTAATGATGCAAATAAAAAAATGATGTAGTATTTGAAAAGGTGAAAGAAAAATGTGGAATAGAGTTGTTGTATAAGTTATTAAAAGATAAAAAGATCTTAGGTTATAAAAATATTCATCATTAATGAATTATATGCATAAATTTAGGTTAGATGATGCTGAGTGTAGATTATTAGATTCAACCAATAGAAGATGAAGAAACAAAGAAAAAGATAAAATGTAATGATATTCATTAACACATTATTATATCATAGATCATAAATTAAAATCAATATCTTATTCTGATGATCGAAAAAATTATAATGGAGATTGTTGGTATTCTTCTTGTTACCATGAATTAAACTGTAAATTTATAATTGGAGATAAAATTGATTTAAAACCAATAATTGATAATATTATTGATGTTGAGAGTATAACAATTGAACCTGGTATAATAACTAATTCTATATATTTATACTTCATTTTAGAACTTCCCTCTGGATTGTCGTTTGATCAAAACACTGGAATCATAAGTGGAAAAGCTAGTGAATGTATTAATAAGAAGTACACAATAGCAATTAAGAATGTGCATGGTTCAAAAAAAGTAAAAATTGACCTTACTATCAAAAGAAAAAATGAAGATAATAACTCTACTGCAAATAGGTATAGATATTTTTAAATAATACAGCAACTGCGCTATTAAAACTTGATTTTGACATAATTCTACTAATTATATGTTGTTTCAGCTTAAATAATTTTATAAATGTAATCTAAGCCAAGTGATAATGCAAATTATCACGTTTTTGTAACATAACTAAGCTTCATTGGAGTAATAGGCAACTACATAATTTTCCATGAAAATAAGCGAATAAATCAAGAGATAGTAGCTATTTGTATAAAAATACATCCTATCCCTTAAAAGATTTTCAACCAAATTAATTCTAAATTACTCAAACAATGAAAAAAGCTTGATAAAATTTTAGTTAACTTTTTACCCTTTTGTCATTTTTGAACAGAATATGGAGATTATAATAGTTTTATTATTGGTTTCTATGATAATGTATATCATCTTATCAAAAATAAACAAGAGTAAGTCATACTTTTTTAATAGCCAGTTAGCAACTAGAAGTTTAAAAAGTGATAAAATAAACAGCTGGCTTATAGATGGGTTTAATGAGTTGAAAATCAGTCATTATTCAAAACTAAAGACAGCTATGTTGTTGATTTGTTATAACAGAGATAAGTATTTAGAAAGAACATTAAAATCTGTTTTGAAACTATACAATTTGCCAAATCCTCCATCAAAGCCAGATTTAGTCATTAGTCAAGATGGAAATGATAAAGAAGTAAGTAAAGTAATAAAAGATTTTATAAAAGAAAATAAAGAGAAAATAAAAACAATTCATATAAATCATGAAGTAGCAAAAGCCAGAGATGGATATAAAAGACTGGCAATTCATTATGGTTGGGCATTAAAACAGATATTTGATGAATTGAATTATGAACAAGTAATAGTAATAGAAGATGATTTAGAATTTGCTGATGATTTTCTTGAATTCTTTTATGGTTTATCTGATATAATGAGTGAAGATAAATCGTATAATATAATTATGTAATATTTTTTTAATAGAATAATGTGTCTTAGTGCTTGGAATGATAATGGTTTTCCACATAATGTAGAAAATCCAAGTATATAATATATATAATATATTAATATAATAATAATAATAGAAGCGTTATATAGAACTGATTTTTTCCCTGGTTTAGGATGGTTAATGAGAAAAGATTTTTGGGATGAAATAAGAAATAAATGGCCAAAAGCATATTGGGATGATTGTATTAGAGATAATAAAATTCGTAAGAATAGAGTATGTATATATCCTGAAGTTAGTAGAAGTTATACATTTGGTTCAAAAGGAACAAGCTTTGGAAGTAGAGCTAATTCACCAAATTCATTTTATACTAAATATTTATTAAATATTAAATTGAATGATAAAAGTGTAAAATGGAGTGAGATTAATTATAAACCATTACTTAAGAATAATTATGATATGGTAATAAAAGAAGTTGTAAAAGAAAGTAAAGAAATAAATATTGAAGACTTATCCAGTATATTAGAAAAAAAGAGTGATAATGTTGAAGTTTATAAAATATATTATGAAGATATTAGAGATTACAAAAGGAAGTTAAGAAAAATGAAAATGTTTGACAGTTTGAATAATGGTGGTGGTATTGGAAGAGGAAGTTATCATAGTCTATCAATAAAGAGAAATAACAACAAATTAATACTATTAGTGCCAAAACACTCAACTTTTTATGTTTAGGTAGATCTAGGTATTTTATAGTCAAATAGATGTATTGAGTATCATAATAATATTTTGATTTAATGATGTTTGTTTTTAAAGTTTCTTGGTCAAGCTAAGTTTGAATGTAATTGACACGTAATTTTTTAATATTTTTTGTTTTTCAATTTAATAGTAAGAAATGGCTTTGTTCAATCCTGAAGTAATGTTTGTTTTGCTTTCTTCATTTATTATAATAAAATTAAGCAAAATATTTTCAATTCCTCACCTTGTATCACTTGATTTTTAATTATATTACAAATTAGATCTTAAAAGGAATAAAATTTTGGATAACTCCATCCAATGAAGCATTATCAATGTTAATACCACCAAAAGGCAAGAAAGAAAAAGTGAGTTTAGAAGAAAAGTTGAGACAAAAAGAGGAAGTATTGCCCGCTGTATAATTTGCATATTATAATTCCATTCTAGCAAGTTAGAAGATTAATGGACTTATCATCAGGAACAATCACTTCTGATTCTCTCTATAAGCATCTCTTCTTTAATGAGTTAAATACAGTGTCATTTTTAATGGTTATGTTAATGTCAACATTCCTATTTACCTCACTCATTATGTATTTAGGAATTTGTCCTTCATCTATAACATTGTATATCTCAGTAATGACAGTATATTCATATATTTATTCACTGTAGTTTACTATTGCTGTATATGTACTATCAATATGGGTAATTAAACAAAATTATAATTCCTTTGAAGTTAAATTAGTGATACTAGTTTCAATAATAGGTTTTATCATATGTTTATTAACAATATCATTCAATCCTTCATTTATAGACAATACACTTGTAGAGGCCCTTGATGATATAACATACAACATGAAGAGATACTTTGTTGCTTTAAAAATAGAATCATTTGATGGATTAAACACTTACACATTAGGAATCAGTTTTAGTATATTTGTAAGTGTTTTAACAGGGTTAATCTTAATGCCAACAATTCGATTTGTACAAACATATTTGAACTATATATCAAATCCTGATACTAATGTAATAATGAAGTTTGTATTTCATATTGCTTTTGCTTTACCTATAATCATATATTTATCATATTATAAGCCATTATTGAGAGATTTTATTTTACCTGATGATCTAGTGAAATGCAATAATGAAAGTATATCTAAGGAGTGTAAAGTAGTAGAAACTGATGAATACTAGTATATATATATTCACTCTATATTTTCTTTCACTCATTGTTTTTATTTATTTATTGGTGTTTATATATATATAGTATGAATGAAGAAGATTGGATTACACTTCGTGTTTATATAATAATAATATTCATATTATTGAAACTATTACTATTCCGATCAAATATTCAAGAATTCTTAAAATTAGCTCATTCTAAAGATATTGAAGAAGATATAACAAACAGTTTGGTTCATCCAAAGATTGTAAAAGATTTAACAGGTAAAAAAGACATTGTTACTGTTGATATAAAGAGTCATTATACAAATGTTTATAGTTATTTATGTATAGCTTCTACACAGTATTTAGCACCATTAAGTTTGTTTCTATCACTTGTTGTTATTTTGATTAGATATGGAAATATCAATCTACATATATTTGATGTATATATATATATATTTATTTAACATAAATATAAATAATAGTTGTTGAAGTATTTATCATTATCTCCAATTGTGAATTGTAAACCTTCAGAATCTATTACTGAGAAGAAATTACAGCATTTTGTTGATACTGTGTTTGTTAATAATGATGTAAGTCATATTAAACTATTCACACCTTTGGTATATCGTTCAATTACAAATTTTATGCTTTTTTGGTTGTTTGGATGTTTAGTAGTTGAATCTACCTTGTCTATTGTGTATTGGAGATCATATCAACCAGGTGGTTTGCTTTATAAACAACATGTATACATATTTAGATTATGTTTTCATTTTCAATAGAAACTTAATGAGTTAAACGAAAATAAAAAGAGTAAATAATTAAATTTTAATTGTTTTTTTACTACTAATTATTGTTTTAGTGTGTTATTGAAGATTGTAATTTTTAATGTAAAAATGTCATTATTTGGTATTTTTGACGTTATATTTTATTTTTAAAAATGGGAGTATAATAAAGTGTATATTAGGTAATAGAAACTAAAAGTGGAAGAAACTGAAGTAAAGACACTTGATGGCAAACCAATATCTTTAAATTATTTGAATCTTACTAATCCTTAATTTTTTTCACACCAATACTCGAATTGTGAAATTGACTGTAGGACCATTACAAGCTAATTGTTATTTAGTATATACAAATGATGTAAATAGAGGAGTTATTGTTGATCCAGGTTATGAGACAAAAAAGATACTTAAAATGGTTGAAGAAAGAAAAGTGGAGATATCTTTTTTCATTTTTTGTTTATATATAATGATTATTGTTTCTTAATTGAAAATAAATTACTGGTGTTTATTTAACTCATGGTCATGCTGATCACATGGGTTCAGCACAGGAGATCCATGAACAATTGAATATTCCAATTTATGGACATCCAGCAGATGATATGTTTTATAAAGATCTTCTTGCATTAGGTGATTTTGATATGCCAGATGCTAAAGTGATGAAAGAATATGAGACAATAAAGGATGGAGATACTCTACGTTGGGGGACACAAAGTGTAACTGTAATACATACTCCAGGACATTCCAATGGATCAGTTTGCTTTTATTTTAATGATTCATTGCTGAGTGGAGATACACTTTTTAGAGACTCTGTAGGAAGAACTGATTTTCCGCAAGGAGAGTATTGTTTCATTTTTTAATAATATAGTCCAAAGCTGTTAATGAATAGTATAAAGAAGAAGCTATATGTACTAAATGACAATGTGATTGTTCACCCTGGACATATGGGAACAACAACAATAAGTAGAGAAAAAAGAGGTAATCCTTTCACAAATGGTTTTAGTTTCAATTAAATAGTTAATATTTCATAAATAATTGACATTTTAAAAATATTTTCAATTTTTGAATGAGATAGAGAATATTTCTTTTTAATGAAACGGATATATTTCGAATTTTATTTTAGTTTACATAGAGATGTCAGACAAGGAAACTGATCAGGAAAGCTGTCCTGTTTGTTATTCAAATAAACCAATAACTGGATTTGAAAAGTTGCGTTGCTCACATTCACTGTGGTATAGTTTTATGTTATAGAGTAATAAATATAGCAAAAGATGTCTTAGAAAGTGGAAAGATGAGGGCAAAAATACTTGCCCTTTATGCAGAGCACTAATTGACCCAAATTTACCACCATCAAGTAGAAGTCATTATTATAGAATTGTTTCTCCATTTGCTGATTTTAGGTTAGAACCAGAATTCTTATCATATGAAATATATTCTCATCCATCAACTCCTAGACCTTCACCGCTAGAAGAAGAAGGAGGAGGAGGAGATTTTTATCCAGAAAATCGTGATCTTTCTATAAGATCTATGCATAATAATATTCATCGTTATTCTGTTATACGTCAACGTCGTTTAATGAATTACATGGATAGCATTCCTTATGCAAGTAATTCATATAGATCTATGTCTAACGTTCCTTTATTTCCACTCAATCAATATCCTCCTCCACAAATTCATCGATATAGACGTATAGTAGATGTTCCTTCTCCTCCTCCTCCTCCACCTCCACCTCTACCTCTACCTCTACAACAACCTCCACCACCTCTACAACGACAAAGATAATACAACCACCACTTTATGGATTTACTGGTTATAATTCTACTCCATTTATCCTCTTTCTACACCTCTACAACAACATCAACAACCTCCACCACCACTACCACCTCACAACTACAACGACAACAACCTCCACCACCACTACCACCTCA
>NGBS01000057.1:0-41423 GCA_002245135.1 Proteromonas lacertae
GGTGAGGTTAGACAGATATCATGGTTTTGATACAAAGAAATACAAAATCATGTTGCAAAGTAATCATTTACCAATATCAGAATATTGTTTACCAGGAATAATGGCCACTGATATACTAATATTTGATAATTATTTTTCTGAACAAGTATTGCAGAACAATGATTGGATATCATTTGAGTCTATGACAAGGACATTAAGAAACTTACCTTTATTCAAAAAGAGTCTTTATATTCCAGCTGGGGACAAATTAGCCTTCATGAGGTTATTATCTACACTATTTTATAGTTATAATGGCGGTACAGTTGATCAAGAGTATATATATATATATATATAATATTAAATAATTAATTTAGTGGAACAATGAATATAAATCGAAAAGAGAATATTCAAGCTTTAGAATTACTCAATTCGTGGTTTAATCATTATAAAAAGCCTATCGCCAGTTTGGATTGTTTTAAGTACACAGAAGCCAATGTAATCAACGGTACAATGAAGAGAATGTCAGTTGGTTATTTATCTACAAAGTACTTGTATTTATTAGAAGAAAATAGTTATTTAGATTATTCACTATTACCAAGTAAAGAGTATATATATATATATATATATTATATGAATAGTCATGCCAAGTGTAATGAATGGTTATTGTTATTCAATTATCAATAATAATAATAATAATAATGACATACAGTTAAGCAGTAAAATGGTATCTTATCTTAAATCAATTGTGGATGATAATGAAGAAGCTAATGATGAAGTGATTGATGATGAATCCAGTGAATGTGATTATATACCTTATGGCTTTACCACATTTGTAACATGCAATAATGATACTGTATTTGAAGGAAGTAATACTGGAAGAATTATGAAGAATATAATACGTATATAAAATATAGAATTATTATAATATAATAAATAGAAAAAAGTCAATCCATTTCTTTATTATCACATTTTACTAAATATTATACCAAAGCAATTGATTTAATATACAACAAAATATCATTTATGATAATAACCAATAATACAAATTACAATGTAGAATTAGCTGAATTACAAAAGAATTTGGAAGAATTATTAAAGGCAGAAAATGACACTTCTATTGATGTATTATATATTCCTTCAATAGTTGAAACTATAGAGTCAGAAACAACCTTTGATGCAGTTATGTTTGTTTTAGGATTATTATTAGGATTAATAGCTTCAGCAATTATGTTATTGTATATATATATTTATATTTATATTTATATTTATATATTGATTAGTGGTATATTACAAACAACACATATTCCAATTTTTGGTAAAAGAAAGAATGCAACAGTTGTCCCAACAAGTTTTGAAGAAATGACAAAAGTCTCCTCATTTATAGATCACGAAATTAGAAATATATTAACAGCCATTATTGGTATAGGCGAATATCTCTCAGACAATGTATTATCTATCCAAGAATCAATGAAACCAAAGGTCTCATCAGTAGAAAGAGATAAAAGAGTATTATCTTTAGAAAGAAATGTTGCTTCCTTAAATGCAGCTTGTGAATTATTAACTGATGTGTGAATAATGGAATGGATATAAGGAAACTTCAAGAAGGTAAATTATTAGCCAATCCAGTGCCTTATCGATTTAGTGATTTAGTGGAAAGAGTATTTCATATTTTACAGCCAAAGATAGCAGAATTACCTGATGTTCGTTGTTTTTATAAACTATTTGATCGACAAGGTTGGTATATATTTGATAAACATCGTGTACAACAGGTTTTAACTAATCTCTTAACAATCGCATTGACGAATACATCAGTTGGAAGTATTAATGTAAAAGTAGTAGAAGAAGGTTATAATAGAATCAAAATATCAGTTGAAGATACAGGTAAAGGAATTCCTAAAGAGAAATTAGATACAATTTTTGATAGTCCATTTGCACAAGATCAAAATGGTGGTGGAGGTGGTGGTAGTAATAATGGTAATAGTACTGAGAATAAAAACTTAGGATTAGCATTATATTTGTGTAAAATATTAGTGAAAGAAGTATTGAAAGGTGAAATTGGTTGTCAAAGCACTGTATGAATATATATATATATTTATTATTTATTATTTATATATGTATAGGAGAATGTTGGTACTTTATTTTATTTCATTTTCCCAGTTGAAAAGTGTCAAGAACCACCTGAAGAGAAAGGTCAAATGCATCAAACAGTTCAAACAGCTGATATGTCAAAGAAACATATTCTAATAATAGATGATTCTCAATTATCTCGAAAGATTGTCTTAAAAGCATTGAAACTATGTAATGCAACAGGAGATGAAGCTTGTGATGGCACTACAGCATTGAAATTAGTACAGAGCAATCATTATGATGCAATAATTACTGATTTAAATATGCCACAAATAACTGGTTATGAATTGGCAAAGTTGTTGAGGAAGAATTTGAATTATTTAGGTCCAATCATCACATTGACAGGTGAAAATCCTAAAGAGATATATAAAGTGTGTAAAGAAGCAGGTATTGATGAGATTGCTACTAAACCATTACAACCTAGAGAGTTAGTACATATTGTAATGGAATTAATTCAGAGATATAAGTCACATTCACCATTCTGTGTTAATAAAAGTGTTAATATTGAGGAACTTTTACCATCTACAAAGTCTAAAAGTACTAAAAGTGGAGATACACCAGATTTATAATTGTTTTCAAATATATTTTAAATTTTATTTATTTAATATGAATTATTTTTTGTTTTTATGCTTTTATATAATAGAAATGATGAGTAATGGTTGTTTTATGATATTCAAAAATATATTCGTTTCATTATTAGTTTTTTAAAAAGAGTATGATCAAGAGGACTATTGGGATTGTAGTTGTTCTTATATTTGCTATTATACTATTAGTAAGCTTTATATTACCAGCTTTTTCTTCAGTGTGTTCAAATTGTGCAGCTATTGCTTATAACACATTAATCAATAGATTTGTTGATAAAGAAGTATATACTGAAGGACTTTATTATACTGGATATTATAAATCATTCAAAACAGTTAGTACTCTTAAACAATCCTACAGATTCACCAATCTAAAAGCTAGATCGTCTGATGGATTGGAATTGCCTATTGGAGTAGTAGTGGTATTTAAATATATAATTACATTTGATGATATTAAGAAAGTGTTGTTTGATTATGTAGATTATGACACAGTATTGAAGAATGAGATTACAATGATATTATGTGATGTGTTCAGTTCCTTTGATGCATTTCAAGTATATCAAGGTAGATCAAATATTGTTGCAAAAATGAAAAAGGATTTGAGTGAAAAACTGATAAAGTATTCAGTCAATGTAACAGAGGTTTATTTTACTGATTCGGACCTACCAAATGAAATATCAAACGCTATACAATCTAGTGTAAATGCTGAACAAAATATATCAGTAGCAACAGCAGAACAGGAATTAACAAAAGTAAATTTATTGAATTATATATTATTGTTTATAGATTAAAGCAGAAACGTTAATAGAACAATATACAATGCTTGCTGAGATAGAGAGAATAAAAGGTCAATTAGAAGCTGAAGTATTGTATCTGAAATCAATGGCAAATGCCAATTCTACATTAATAATGAGAAAAATCGAATCAGAAACTTACAGTAAATTCATCAATCAAATTGATAATTCTACAAAAGGATTTGGTGAGGATGAATTTATGAAATATCTATGGGTTGCTAGTAATAAGGATACACAATCTTCTGAATCGATTTTGAAGATAAAGAAACCAAAAATCCTTTAAATTGTTGTATATTTATTTCTAATTGTTTTTATCTAATGCATATTATATTAAGTGTTTGTTTTACTATATTGTATATATTAACATAATAAGATACACTTACTCATAATTTAAATCGGTGAGTAGAGGGTTTTCTTAACATAATGACAGATGTTAAGGATGTAGTTTTGTATGTCAATAAGGATAACACCGTTTTCAAATTTTATCCTACAGGGAAATGCTTTATAAATGGGATATCAAATCATTATGATAATACTTACCCAGAAGGATTAAATAACATAGTATTAAATAATATTATTCATAAAATAGTTAACAAAGAAAGAATTTGATTACGGAATGAGCATAATCAACCACATATGTGAGGGTTACTGGCCTTGTAATTTATGTTATTATTTTGGATGGATTGGAATGATATTTACACTTGGTCTATCCTTATTACTTCCTTCTATATGTATTAACCAATTATTAGGTATATTGAAAGAAGAGTTAGAAATTCTAAATGATAATCCGATTTATACATCAAAACATATTAGATGGAGTCTTGAAAGAAGATGTCTGTGTTGTGGATCTTGGATTCAACTCACTTATCTACCAAATGATATATAATTTTATGTTTATAAACTCCATTAAGTCTTTTACATGTTTTTTTAATTATTAATATTATAACAACAAAAACAAGTAAAATGTAAATCAAATTCATTAAATATTGAAAGTGTTTAAAGATTCGACTATATTTTAATAATAATAATTAAATATCTATAAATACGAGGAAGTGGTGATAATAAAGAATCATTATCATTATTACTATTTGAATTATCTTTATCTATTTCACAAAAGCTTAAATCCATTTTATCATTATTATTATTTGTATTCTTTGAATAACAGGATGATGAACAAGAAGGAGACAAAGGACTTAGTAGGAGAGGACTAATATCCATCATTAATGGAGAACATAAGAAATCATCAGTACCAGATAACGTATAAGGAACTGATTCAGAAATATCAAATAAATTACAACTATTATTGGATGTATAGGAATTATTATTATTATTATTATTGTAAGTTGGAAATGGTAATGAGTAACCTCTGGTTAAATGAGGCCTTTTTCTACTTTTACTAACCTAATTATAATATATATATATATATATATATTAATATTATAATAAATACATTAAAATTAGATGGAAAGGGAATATTTAATAATTGCGAACTGCTGTTACTTATTTCATTCTTATATTTTCTTTTTTCTATTTTGAATTGTCCATTATAATGATCATTGTCATTTATAATCATATCTGCACAAGGTATATCATTAAAAATTGGAGTTGAAACTGCCGTAGATGTTGTAGAGGAAGCTGCTGCTGTGATATGAATCAGAACATATGGACCAATTTCATTCATGGAATATGTTTTATTATTTTTGTTACATTTTGTATTATTATTTTTATGATCATTTTCTATTTTCATTACTGCATGCATTCTGAATAAAGGATCTACATGAGAATAAGCTCCACCACCTTTATTTCCACATCTGACAGCTAATATATATATAATAAAACAATATATTTACTTTGATAACAATTTGCTGTTATATATCTAACGATTGGATTATTTTTTGGTAAATCTGTAGTAAATCCTTGCTTCTTCCATGTATAATATTTGATCCTTTTATTACTTAATCTTGGAAATCCGAATGATGGTTTGCCATTCTTCAAATGTTCACATTTCAGTATATACAATGTTGGTGTTGGATTTGAATAGATATCTTCAGGGTGTACTGTAATTCCTCTATCATCAATGCCGAGATCGTAACTGAATAAAGTTGAAATCGTATATATATTCGTACAATGGGTATAAATAATTGCCATTTTCTGCCTCTTCTAATATATGGTAGTAATCATTATAATTAAGCCATTTCTTTGAATTTTCACAATGAGAGAAGTTGCTTTCATCATTTGCTTCACTATTAATCAATAGTTGATCTGAGTTTGATTCAGAATCAAAAGTCTACAAGGTTAATATATTCTGTACATCATTTAGTATGTTTTCATTTGGTAATTTATTTGGAGAGGGTATATTTAAAGATTGAAGATCTTCTAATGGAGGTGGAGTATTGATATATTCGCAGTCAAATGATTCTTCATATTGGTTTTGGAGAGACTGTTCATCATATTGTTGAGTTTCTGACATAATTTGAATTTTAAATTTAGATTCAAAATTTTGGCAGAAGGATTTTTTATACCCCAGAATCACTTTTCAAATAATTGAGTGATATCTATTTAGCTAGTTAGTAAAATGTCATCTTATCGGTCGAATCTTTCTTTGAATTCAGATTACTCTGCCACTATTAAAGCCAAATGGATGAGCAAAGAAAATGTAGGGAAGTTCATTTCTGGATCTAAACACAGTATAAAATGGCTTTTGGAAATTAATGAAAAAGATATTGTAATTGGATTAACGCACTCGTTAGGAGCAGGAAATATGTAGATTAATTTCAATCACTTATCTAGTCGAGTATTCTGTAACAATCGTTTAGTTTATGAAGGTACATTAGTTGAAACAACAGATTTCCAATATAGTTTTGAATATCATGATACAGAGTTTGTTGTGTTAATGGGAAGATTAAAAGGTCATTGTATTTTTATATATTAGTTTTAATTACTTGAATAGATCAATATGATTTAGAAATCAATGGTATTGCATTTGCAGATATAGACAAACAACTAAAAGAATTCAAAAAATATGAAGAAGAAAAGCAGTATCAAATACAAACAAACACAAGAATATTTGAAGAACAAGATGAAGTTAAGAATTCTAATATTAAAGAAAAAGAGAAAGAATACAATGTGTTTGAAGATAATGAATTTAATGAAGTATCCACTGATTCATACGATTTATTTGATTCATTGTTTTCTACACCTGTATCAACAAATGATAATGATAATAATAAAAAGGATATTAAAGAAAATAAAAAATTAACATCATTACCAGTTGGTCCACCACCACCATTACCACCTAAACCATTGCAATATCAAAGTGATAATAATAATAATGCATTTGTACCAATACCAGTGAAAATACCAACTCAAGAAAGAAGACTACCTCCTCCACCACCACCACCTCCACCTCAGCAACAGCAGCAGCAACAGTCATATAATAATGAACAACAAAGTCAGCAGAATATTCCACCTCCTCCTCCACCAGCGCCACCATTACCTCAACCACCAGTGAATAATCAACAACAACTTAATGTTCAATTACCACCTTTGCCTCCAAATAATGATAGTAAACAACAACAACAACAACAACAAATATCAATAAATCAACAACATTCACTATTTGTTCCACCTCCATTACCACCACCACCATTACCTCAACTAACAAATATTAATGAATTACAACAACAACAACAACAACAACCTTTGTTTGTACCACCACCTCCACCTCAGCCACCAGTGAATTATCAACAGCAAGTACAGCAGAATATACCTCCACCATTACCGCCATTACCTGTTTTAACCAAAACAGAATTACCAATATCAAATAATCCTGATGATTTATTACAGAATGATAATAATAATAATGCTGAACCTGTTATGTCTATTAAACAGTTGTTGATGATGTCACAACCAATTAATGATCCAAATGGATGGTTAAATGAAAGAAAATAACTTGATATTCATTTTAATTAATAATTTAAAAATAATATATAGTTTTTTTATATGTATAGTTTTTTTTAAATAATAATAATATTTGTATATAATTTGTTGTTCAACATCAGGATGATATTAAAATATGATGAATAATACTCATTAATGATTAAATGTTGTAATTCTAATATACATCCTTTTAAAATGTTTCGAATAAATAAAAATAGCAAGTATATATTACAGGGTTGTATAAATAGGTCATGACCTTCTGGTAAAACCTATCTGTCATAGGTTTTCAAAATTACACTGACCGACAGTGACCTCTAGTAACTATTAGCTAACCTCTTTTGTAGTATGTGTTTCTAATCATAAAATCATGTACATAAATAAAATATAAACCTATATATATCATTTTAAAACTTATATTAAATATATTAAGTAATAATATTACTCATTACAAAGTATAAAATCAAATTACAAGAACAGTAAATACTAACCTCCTTTATCATGATTATTTCTCATTTATTCAATTTTTAGCTAAGGTTAATATTATGTATAGGAAATATATTTATATGATGTAGGAACATATTACTTCCTCAATGTGCATGTGCAGAAGTGAAAAGATTAAAAGAAGCTAATCAACTTGAGTATCTCGATTTCAAATATCAAAAATCTTATTGGAACAACGTGCTGAAAATAAAACATACTGAAATGTGTATATGTCTTCAATGTGGATGTCGTTATACTTGCAATGTGAAAAATGGTAAAGCTATTAAAAGCCATCAAGTTAACTCGCATAATTATCAAGATGTGGATGAGAAAATAAATAAGGATGAGATGAAAAACCTTCTCTTCAATTTCATCACATACAACAATATCAGTAGTACCATTCTTGATAGTAGTTATTTTAGGTTGTTGTGCGTGTTGTGCGCCGTTGAGCCGGTTGCGCCGTTGAGCCGCTCTCATCATACAATTACTTTTAAAACAAACTAATATCATTTTTATCTTAGTTATAAAGAGTTATTAACAAATATATGGTTAATTTGTCATATGACCTATATCTGCGATTTGCTTTTTTATGAACTTCATTATTCTCAATATTAAACTAATATTTGTATTTTTTATATTTTAATGTATCAGTGACTGCTACAGTCTAAAATACATTATTTGATATTAATAGAATTCACTATTTTTTATGTTAAGGTAGTGAAAAAAGAAAAAATAAGTTCAAGCCTCACTCAAGCCAGCTTTTTAATTTCTTTTTTAAATAAGTTGTTATTGAAACTATTGTAATCTATTCATATCAAATAATGTATTTTAGACTGTAGTAGTCACTGATACATTAAAATATAAAAAATATAAATATTAGTTTAATATTGATAATAATGAAGTTCATAAAGAAGTGTGTCACAGATATAGGTCATATGACAAACTAACTATATATTTGTTAATAACTCTTTATAACTAAGATAAAAATGATATTAGTTTGTTTTAAAAGTAATTGCATGATGAGAGCGGCTCAAGGGCGCACAATAAGAAGTAATAATAAATATAAGATTTGTACTTCCTCAAGTAAAATATCGAAAATATATTCTACAATCAAAAATTTAAAGAATTTAATATTATATCATTTAAAGAAAACATGTAATATTGAGAGAATATCACTAAAAATCTATAAATGATGTAATTACATAAATATCTTTTTTTTCAAAATCTTCTTTAGAGTTAATTATTTCCTCAATATTACCTTTGTTAAAAATTATTCTACCTATATTATTTATTTTGTTGATTTAGTAGCAGAAGTAATGAAGAAATGAGAATGGATTGCCTTTGTTAGCCCGAGTTTAAATTAATTATTAGTATGGGAATGGAAGAGTGAAACACATATATTGAAACAGCAACGTCATTTTTATGATATTAATTGTGTATGAATATTTGTTTTTTGTTATGGTTTGAATATATATGAAAATGACGTTACTACAGGAAGTGATGATAGTAAAGTCAAACTATGAAGTATATATGAAAATATAAATAAATATATTTATTTAGTGGATTTTGTATTGTTACATTCAATAATTTAGATGGTACTGTAAGATGTTATAATACAATCAGATATAGAAACTTTAGAACATTTGTACCAACAGAACCATTTCAATTTTCCTGTGTTAGTTGTGATAATGGTGGCGAAATATTAGTTCTTGATCCCTAAGAGTTATCTAAGGAGTGGCAAGATGAAGTTTGTTGTGCGCCGTTTGTCATAGTTGGCCATTTGTCTACCAGACAATTTTAAAGCAAAATAAATGTATATTCTTACTTGTCTTGATGAAAAATTGTTACTTTTATACTTACTTTGTTATATGACCTATGTCTGCAATATACTTTTTTGTTAATATAAATAGTTTGAATATTTGCGCCGTTTGTTTTCTAGAAATTTTGAAGCAGACTAAATGCATATTTAGCTAATATAGATTAAAACACATTAGCTGAAATAATTAGAATATAATAATTATTAAATCTTTCTATATAAAAAAGAAATGTAAAAAGCAGGCTTGAGTGAGGCTTGATTCTATATTTTCTTTTTTCATTTTAAATGTCTTATGATCAACATTAAGTTGTTCTAATCATTTCAGCTAATGTATTTTAGTCTATATTAGCTAAATATGCATTTAGTTTGCTTCAAAAATTTCTAGAAAACAAACGGCGCAAATATTCAAACTATTTATATTAACAAAAAAGTATACTGCAGAGGTAGGTCATATAACAAAGTAAGTATAAAAGCAACAATTTTTCATCAAGACAAGTAAGAATATACATTTAGTTTGTTTTAAAAGTGTCTGGTAGACAAACGGCCAACTATGACAAATGGCGCATAACATCATATATGAAATATGAGAAATCAAAAGTGTCTCATAGACAAACGGCGTGAGAAGATTTAGAAATACGCCGTTTGTCTAGCAGACGTTTTTCACTTCACAATTTTCTTCTGTGACTTATGTGCATCATTTCATAATTATTGATACTATTACTTAAAACAAAAAACAACACAAATTAAATAATTTTGTATATTATACAAAAGAAGCTAAGTGTTAAAAAATAATTGTAATATGAAATATGAAATATGAAATACATTAATTTATTGTAACTTTGAGAATCATGTTGATTAAAGATTGTATTTCTGTTTATATTCTAGATATTAACTATGCTACTGAAATTATCGCTTTAGATGAAAAACATATGCATATAGAACAAGTATTTATATCAAAATATTGATTTTCGTACAAATAAGGGGGTAAGAAAATTCAAGTTTTTAGTTACATTTTTTTATTTATATCAACAACAGAAATGAGTTGTAAGATAATATTTTATATCATATACAAAATGCTAATATAATATAAACAATTTTAATTAAAAGAAGTGTAATTATGAATTTAGTCTGACAAACTGCGACAACAAATCCAATAGAGTAATATAAATTTGATTAAATAACTATATTCAACTAAATGAAAAAGATTGTGCATATAACATTCATTTTATTTATTTTTGTTATTATTATTATATATATGAATATAAATATTGAAAAGAAAATAAATAATGTAGTTGATGATAAAATATTCCATTTAAGAAAGATATATCAAAGAATGTTAAAGAATAATAGAATAAATATAGATATATGTGAAAATAATGATATGCTAGGAAAAACTAGAAATAATATATACAAAATAGGTAACAATTGCGAACCATGGTTTGCAAGAGAATGTATATTCATATTAGATCACATATTGCAATACAATTCATATGGATTAGAATGGAGTTCTGGGTCAAGTACATTGTGGTTAGGATATAGGATTAAATCATTGATTTCAATAGAAAACTCATATCAGTGGTGGAATATAGTAAGAGATACAATAATAAGATTAAATATTAGTGAAAAGGTTATATTGTATAACATAAAATCTGATGATATTAAATTATGCCAAAGTGAAAGAAAATATCTTAGTACATTTTTAAGAAAAGAAAAGTGCTATAAAACATATGTTGAAAGTAATTTAATACCAAACATAAAATTTGATTATATAAGTGTAGATGGAAGAGCAAGAACAGGATGTTTACTAAGAGCAATAAAATTATTAAAAAAAGAAAATGGAATATTAATTTTGGATAATTCAGAAAGACTAAGATATCAATGGGTAGTAAATAAAATACCTAAATGTTGGACGAGATATAATTTTAACTATTCAAATGGAGTTGTATCTTTGTGGATATCACATAATCCTAAGTGGACTTTTTAATATTTCTTCAATTATGATTATACATTTTAATTTAATTATCTTTAGTTTTATTATAATATATTATATAAAATTCATTACATTCTTTGTACATAGAAGAATGTGTTTTTATTTCAACTACTATTGTATTTTAGATAGAGTAAAACAGAATTTAATAAAATATTCAATTATAACCAGCTCTATGATCTATAACACACTAAATTTTCATTCAAATTTTATCTTAAAATACCAAATAAAAGGACATTATTATATTGCTCTTGATGCAGAATCATTTTATTTTATGAGGAATTATACTTCAAACATATTCTTTTATTTACTAAATTTAACTAATTTAAGTGTAGTTGATTATGGAACTAAAAATTATGGAAAAATTGTGATGAGTAAAACAAAAATAAACTCTATTCTGTTGAAAGTGAAGAAAAACATATTCCTTACAGATATTGATATTTATTATTATAAAAACCCAATAAAGGATTTAGTTAGTTACAAGGAAGATTTAGTTATAACTAAAGATGGATATAGTAGTGTCAATACAGGCTTATAGTATATTTTTTATTACAATTAATAGTTATTTAAAATATAATAAAAATACATTAATATTCATTGATAGTATATTATTATTATCAAAAAGAATCTACTCTAATAGTGAGCAGAGGTATTGGAATATAGTTTTAAAAAGAAACAAAACGATTAGTGTAAAATATTTGAATATTTCTAAATACTGCAATGGAAATTTATTTTATACAAAAATGCATCGACATTTTTTTGATGATATACATGGTATATATTTTATAATCTTGTATAGATAATGAATGTATCACTGTTCACAACAACTATATAAAAGGAGCTGACTCAAAACTATATAGAGAAAAAGAAATGTTATTCTTTAAAATTGATATAAACAAATACTACAGCTCCTTAAATAGAAAATATTTTACATTTATAATTAATAATGTATTAACAATAGATGATATGGAAATATTAATATGGAAAGGTTTATTATTTTCTAATATTACAAAAAAAATATTCATATTACCTAGAGTATTATGTAAAATATGTAATATATCAAATGCAAAATGGTGCTCTTATATTGATTGTTGGAGAATAAGAAATCTAAACAACTGTTTTTATTTAAAATATAGAGAAAATGTATAATGTATATGTATAATTATATAGTCTTTTATGAAGAATGAATTAGTTCCTAAAATTATAAAGAATAATAAAAAATTGCAAAATATCAGTAGTGAAAGAATTACCTATGATAACTTATTGAGCGCATTTGAAGAAAATATAAATTTCATAATATTTAATGTTGTAAATCCTATAACTAAAAGCACATATTCTGCTAAAGAATATAATTATTCTAGGTGTATTATTAGACATTAAATTCTAAATAATTTTCATACATTATGAAAAATGTATGTAAATATTATAAATATATATTAAATTTTACTATACTTACAATTATTTTTACAATTGTTATATTTAATAATTCGATTAATTATTTATTTACAAAGAAAAATGACTATCTAAATGAAAGAATTTTAAAAACAATAAAGTGCTTTAAAACAGTTGAATGTAAACAGAAGTGCTTAAAAATGAAAAACACAAGAACAATTCAAATGAATTATTCAAATAATGATTATCCTCATCCATTTCCTTATTACTATTATTTTATACATTATTCAGTATGTAATAAAAACACATATATATTTATATATATTGTATCTGCATGTATACAATATGAGGAAAGAATGTCTGTAAGATTAACATGGGGGAAAAAGAAAAATTATGTTACATTAAAATATATAATAGGAATAAGTAGTGAATGTACAAAAGCATATAATTATGAAAATAGTTTATATGGTGATATTCTTCAGATTAACATATATGAATCTTTTGCAAATGAAACTTTGTTCAGTCTTTATATAATGAAATATCTAAATATAATATGTCCATATGCTCTATTTTTTGCTAAATTTGATGTTGATACATTTGTAGATTTTAAGAAATTGTTGAATTTTATTGAACCATATGAGAATAAGAGTAATCAATTTTGGGGAGCTGAAGTTCAGACATGGAAAAAAGTAAATGATAATCAACGATTCAAATACAGCTCACCTATAAACGTAGCAAAATTTTATAACCACATATTTCCTCAAAATGGAATAAAAGTATATTCTGGATTTGTAACAATTTTTTCACCAGATTTGCCTATGATAATATTCAATTATTCGTTAAATTATCCAATTTTAATGAGAATTGATGATCAATATATTTCATGGATTTTATATAAACTGAATATCCATATAAAAGGTGTTTCTAGCTATGCAATACTACCTACTAGATGTACTATATTTAAAAATGTGCTAATAATTCATAGAATCACATCAATTGATATGATTTCTTATTCACTTTTTTATAGTAATTATACTTTATAGTAACATTTATTTATTCCTTATTTTTTATTTTATTCTTCTTGTAATAATTGCAAATGAAATAAAGTATTATAGTATTTCTATATTTAGAAATAAAATTGATAATTTCTTATTTAATAGTTTTACTAAATTGAATAATATGGCTATTGTTAATTGTTCAAATACATTAATTATAAAATGTTTAGTTTACAGAAATACTAATATCCCTAATCTATTATTATTTATTTCAAAAATAATTTATGTAAAGACTAGAGTATCAATTCAAAAACTATACTATCCAATTGAAAATGAAATAATTAATAAAACAATTTATAAAAAATTTATATATGTAAAATCACAATTAAAAGTAATTGGATTTAAAGAAGTAACATTGTCATCAACAGGAACAGTTCATTCTCAATGCTGGAATATTTCAACAAAAGGAGGATGTATATGTTCATACATCCCGCAACTATCAACAAGAGGTTTATATAATCATTATAATAAAGTAGTATCTATAAGTCATAACTGGTGTAATGCTGTTTTCCATTCTATAATTGAATGTTTAGTTAAATTAGGATATTATATACAAGAATTATTATTAGATACATCTATAAAGATCCATACTATTCTATCTGCTAGTATTAAATATCTACATTTTCTTGGATTTAATAATTCAAGAATTATTTATGGAAATGTATATGCAAAGAGATTGTTGATTCTAGAAAAAGGAAGCTGTGGTTCGTCACCACCACTTATTCATTTATATTCTATTAGATCCGAATTAAGAAAAAAAATAAATTCACAAAGAATATTTGATATTGTTATAATAAAAAGATATGGAATTAGAGAAATTATTAATCATAATGATGTTTATAATACAATTAATATGTTTTATCCAGATATGAAAATCGGATTATTCTATCCCAATACATCCTTCTACAACACTTTAAATTATTTTAAACATGCAAAGATGATAGTAAGTCCACATGGAGCAGGATTATCAAACATAATTCTCTCTGCTAGGTGTATAATAATTGAATTTCTTACAAATAATTTATGTTACTCATCTTTATCCTCAACTCTTGGATTAGATTATTACGGAATATATGAAAGAACAATACATAAGAAATTCTTTGTAAATATTACGTTTTTTTGGTTAATCCTAAATAATATTAACAAATTTATAAAATAGTAAGGTTGTTAAATGTGATTATCATATGCATCTATCATTCCTTTTTAGTGAGTTAGATAAATAAGAATTAAATCTTAGAGAAAAATTATGTAATTCTTTTACATTTAAAATATATATGTTATATTTCCCATCTTTTATTGTTCGTATAATATATAAAAAATTCATGATAGTATAAGACATATACTTTATTGAACTTTTTACTTCAGTTGGTAGTATTGGATTATCTAGAAATGTCTAAAATAATATAATAATTATATATACGCTCTCTCTATATATATCTTTAGCATATTTATTTAATGCTCTAATCTTCCACAATTCAATAAATGAACAAAATTTGTGATTAACGCAATATTTACACAATCTTTTACAATGATTACATTTAAATTGTGGAAGAATGAAAAATGAATTTGTTAAATAAGCTATATTTAGACCTAATTTGAGAATATTCTCATCTTCATTCATATTATTAGTATTCGCAATAATTATTATATATTTGTTATTTACAGAAGAATAATATCCATTTATATCATATACAAACAAATGCATTTCTTTTTGCCTATATATTTTATTATCCATACCTGTGATCCAGTTGTTATGCATAATTATATAACTATAATCTACAGTATATAAATGTTTATACTTAATAAATCAGTGTAAAAAATCCTATTATTCTTGATATAAAATTCATCTCCACATGGAAATAATTTTATTGAAAGATATGTTGCAGTAATTGTACTATTATTTTTTAATGCATAATTCCAATGAGCTTGTTCTCCTAATTTAATTATTAATCTATTTTTTTGAAGAATATTCATAAAATCTATCATTCTTTTATTTGACTTTGCATAGCTACAAGAAATAACAATTCATAAATTATAATACTAAAATCCTGAATTCATTATAGGGCATTTATGATCACATGATGTAACTAAGTCTGTATTATATTTGAATATATAATCTCTAGGATCCTTAAAGAAAATTAAATCAGAATCACATAATATAACATCATATTTACTTTCTAATAATAGTTTTACATAATCAGTTTTAGAATATACAATTTTCCAATATAAAGGAGTATTGTAATCAATGTGTTGAGTAATATTTCTATTTAAATCTGCAATAAACACATTTGGCAACAAATTAAGTGATAAATGGTATCCATCATAATCCAAAGAAATGAATATTGCATTATTAATGTTAAATTTAAATATTGATGATAAATAAAAATTAATTGTTTCTTCTATTATATTAGAAGTGAATATAATCAAAAATAAATGATTTATATTATTGAATTGTTTGTAAAACTGTTTACTCAAAAAATAATAAGGCTGTTTACATTGATTGTATTCTTTATAAGAGTATAGTGTATATACTGCATAGCAAAGAAATATTACATTATATAGATAATAAAATATAATATAGTTATGCATATATTAAGTACAGTCAAACTCTTTTATATCGAACTTTTTCTTATAAAAACTCATTTAGCATTTACAATGTATATCAATACTTATTTAGAAATATTGTAATTAAATTAAATATATTATGTATATATAATAGTTCCATTTTGTTTAGATTCTACAACTAAATCTACTTAATTAACACATTTTTCTATCTTATTTTCTTTCTAAAGATATCAATTAACAAATACTTTTGTACTAGCTGGTAAAAGTGAAATTAATTCATCGCCTAAAAGAAATATAAAACAAAATACCTATTTCATTTAGAAATTTAGTCGTTACATTATTCATTTTTCTCTCCTTTTTCATAGAATATACTATGAATGCGAAGTTTATCTTTCATTTTGTTATATATGCACTGCAATCTATAGATTTAAAACAAAAACAAACATTACATAATTTGATTTAAAAGCTATAAATAACAGATTAAAAACCATATCATATCAAAATAAACTACACTTATTTTTCATTTATCTATAAAATTACAACCCAAAACAACAACTGCATGAGAAAAACGAAAAATTCGATATATAAATATCGATATATACGGGTTTGACTGTATATGAAAATTTATAGTATTATATTATTAATTATTCTCTTTAATACCATTTTTATATGTTTAAATTATATTTTGTTAATTAGAAGAAATAAATATATATTAGTTGTTTATACATTATTCTTTATGACAAATAATAATACTAACAGATATGCTATTCAAAATCTAGTATTACAAAATCTAAAACAACTAAATCAGAATAAATGTAGATTTGCAATATTTATTGATAAAAATAAAACAATCTATTATAACTATCGGAAATTATTATTTGTACAGTATAATTTATAGTATAATATAGAAATGAAGAAATATTTATGGAACTCCAATGTTTGGTCAACTATTACATAAAGTAACTATATTATTCAATTCAGAATTCTATATGTATATTAATGGAGATATATTAATATCCCCTTTATTATTAGACTTCTTTATTACATATAATTTTAAATTACATAATAATAGAATATATTTAACTTGTGATAGACATAATATATATATTAATAACTCTTACTATATTCAATCTAACAGACATGAACTTATATATATAAAAGGACAACAATACACTCGATGTGGTCAAGATGTGTTTATCACTATGAAAAACACATTTAATAAGGAACAAATGTTTATTTTAAATAATCTCGCAATAGGAAGAATTGGAATAGATAATTTAATATTAGGTATTGCTATTAATGATGAAAATATTCTCACAATCGATATTAGTGATATAATTCAAGCTGTACATATCCAATATTCTAAACCAAATGAATATACATATATTATAAAGAAATATGACTATAACTGGAATTATGAGATTATTAAATTATTAAATAAAAGAATAATTAAAGTAGCTTGCTTAAATAAAATAAACTGCTATTATAATAAATATTTATCAAAATTTATAGGAAGGAAGAATTGTTTTAATTTGAATTATTAATATATATGATTATATAAAGCAAATAACAGGATATAACATTTTAAATAATAGTCAAATAACAACGCTACAATAAACCTAGTTTAAATGATTTTATTATTATTTTTAATATTTTTTCTATTATTTACTTTTATAATGATTTCAAATACTTATAGAATTATAAATAATCATTGTCCAACTCATTACAAATTAATATCATCTGGATCTTCAGATAATCATTTTCATTTATTATTATTATTTCTATATAGATTATATACAGTAGAAGATAAAATATGTATTGTTATATGGAACTTAGGATTATCATATACTAATAGACTCCAATTAAATAATGCAAAGAAATATATTGAAAAGGATAGTATTTTTGTTGATGTAATTACATTTAATTATACAAATTATCCTACTCACTTCAATATCAACATAAACGCAGGATACTATTCATGGAAGCCGTTTGTAATATGGGAAACTTATATAAGATATAAAAGAACAATGCTTTGGTTAGATTGCGGTTGTTATATTCATTATAAATTAGATTATGAATTTCAAGAAATTATCAAAAATCAGATATATACTATTAATGCTACTTGTAAAATCAAACGTTGTACACATTATGGATTACTTCAACTTTTTAATGTAAATGAGAGCTTGTATAACAAAGTAATGTGTGCAGCAGGAATATTAGGTATAGCTTATTATTCTGAAAGAGTTAATTATATTTTCAATATTTGGAAAGCTTGTGCATTAATAAAAAATTGTATTTCACCTCCAGGATCTCGTAAAGGAAATCATCTACAAGATCAAAGTGTACTGTCAATAATACTATATCAAAATAATATAAATTTTAATAATTTTAAAAGAAAAGGATTTTCAACACATTTTGATAAAATCTATAAATTCTATAACGATTCATCATTTAATGATTTTTTAAAAGTAATAAAATAATGCATTATTTTATAGACAGTTATTATTTATACTTCTTTATAATTATATTTATATTATCATTTAACTTATTCACTAACATTTATGAGAAAACAGATTTATCCTACCAAAATTACTTTATGAATGAATTATCTGCAATTAATGCTTGTTGCGCAGATACTGCACCAATTTCATGTAGCAGAAAATATACATTCTCTAACAATAATATAAAAAAAATTGGGCCAAATGCAAATAAAAAGAAATATTATAGATTCTATTCAGCTAAATATGTTAATTCTTTTTCAAGTAGAAAATCAAAAATACTAATAGCATTACACTCGCATATATCTTTATTCTACCATAGATACGTTTTTAGAAATATTTATAAACCTTACAAAAATATACAATTATTATTTTTCATTGGTTTGAATATTAATGAAACATATAATTTTGAGTTATACAAGGAAATGAAGAAATACAAAGATATAGTCTTATTTAACTTTTTTTGTAATTATTATAGACTCTGTCTTTTAACATACAATTTTCTTATGTGGGTAAAGGAATATCAGAGTTATTATGATGTTATAATAAAACATGACACAGATACATTTTTAAATCTATTGTTAGTAGAATCAGTAATAAATAGGATAATTGAATCAAATATATCGTTTGTACTTGGTAAAATATGGCATTTACATTCAAAGAATAAAATGTATCCTAGTGGAATGTCATACATTTTTTTATCTAGATCTATTGATAAACTTATTAATAATGTAGATAAAATTATATATAATATGAAATGTAGTTTTGAAGAAGATATGTTGTTTGGGCTTTTATCAAGGATGGCAAATTTTACTTTTCTTGATACATATGAATCATTTAAGTTTAAGTCTTATATACACATACCAAAGTTCAATTTTAATATAAAAACTACTTTCATGATTCATACTCTCAGAATAGCAGAAATAGCTTTTTTGAATTACTTACTAAATAATAAATTTAGCTGCAAAACCTGTTATCTAAATAAAACTTGTAATTTACATAATTAATAAGTTCATTCTATGAAAAGAATTAGTGTAGAGTGTAAAATCTAAAACATCAGCTGCTCATACATCATAATATGACAAAATGAAAATATATTCTAATATTTAATAATGAATTGTAATTCAACACATCAATACTAAAATATTATAATATAAAGTTTGAAAATATTATAAGTCTAAAAAATATACCAAAGATATAAAACCATTATATTTTTATCTCTTTTATATCAACTTAAAAGTTTGAATATTAAATTGATATTTCTCATAAGTATTATGAATATTATATCAACCTAACCGAAAAACACCGCTATTCAAAAACAAATAAGCAAGGTTAATAATTATCATAATATTAATATTTGAAATATATTCGTTTCATTTTATTATTTTTTGTATATTGTGTTCTATGGATTCAAACAATATCATAATACCATACACGTTATAGGGATAGTGGGTAAATCAAATGATCAAGACCAAAAGAAACAAAATTTAGAAGATAAGAAAATGCGATTCAGTCAAAAAAGAAAAAGGGAAAGGGATATGATTGATAATGTGTGTAAGTACTTGTATGGAGAAGCAGAATGTACTGATGATGAATCAGATGGCTATGATCCAGAAGATGATCCAAATGCAAGTGATGATAATGATGATATAGAATATGATGGTGAGTTCAATGATGAGGATGAAAATGACATATGGTATGACGATTATGATATTGCTGATATTTTTGATAGTGTAATCCACACCATAGTCCCATTTACGTGAGGCTCTTACGTAACGATCTCTTACAAGATGATTTAAGAGCCTCTCTATTCTATGGGGTCTCTACGATTGTGATTCATTATCCAATATTAAGGGTATTTTGGCCTTATTGTAGCTTTCATTTTCCTAGTGATCTTGATTTCAACAACTCAATACTCTTTTGATCTTATGAAGAGTTAGCAATCTTCCTCATCGTCTGATGATATTCCTAAGTGCAAGGGTAAGCATCATCGTCTACAAACAGACTCTGAGATCTTTGTAAGCACTATGGACAACATTACGATCGATGGTATCTCATTGACTAAGCCTAAGAGAAGATCATCATCCACGTTGAAAGCAAAGCAACAGAAACTCAAGGTAGTTGAACTAGATGGAATACAACAAGCGATCCGGGCTGCTTTAATGAAGAAGAGTAAGGAAGATGTCTTTACCTAGTTATCCTAAAGAGCAACACGCCTTATTTCCATCTACACCATCATTCAATGCCCAGGAGAATCTCTCTTACAATGACTACTTGGATCAGTTAAGGAAGAAGTTCAAGAACCTCGGAACCTACTTGAAAGTCATCCTCAAGGAGTACATACACTTGATGATCTTTCCCAATGAATGCTACAATGCTCTTGTCAAGATGATAACGTAGTAGGACTCCGAAGGAGTTTTCTTAATCTGCATCACTAGATCAAGATCCATTGATAAGAACAACTTCAAGAAGATAGAGCATGAGTACTTGCTTACCCGTCGCTATCAACTCAAGATTATCTCCTAGAGAATGGATATTCTAAGATCAGCCTTAAGAACCATCCAAGAACGCCTTGAAGATATACAACACTTTGTCAAGGACAGCTAACATCAATTGAATATCAGTTGGATAACTTTGGAGCTTTTTGAACTTTAAACAATAAGATTAAAAATAAGTTAAAAATATAGTCAACAAAAATCAAAAATTATTAATGAATCAAAGAATAGAAATATCGTTAGCAATATTGAATCATTATTATGGAATGAATGTTCATCTACTTAATATTTAGAAATGGAAATGATAATTAATAATTCAAATTCTGATGAAAATTAGTATATAACAACAATTCATAATAAAATCAATTGTAGTTTTAATAAATACAGTTACAAAGGTATAGCTAATGGTTGTTTTTAAGATTATTTTATTTCCGATTAAAGTTAAGAATGATTATACCAGTGATATTGAAAATAATATTACATAGTACATTAATAGATAATATTGAACGTGAAATAGTTGAAAATTATAATGTAAAAGAAATTAATAAAAAAGAAAAAAGAGTTAAAAAATAAAGTATAATAATATGCTTACAGAAGTAAATATTTATTATATTATAAATCAATTATCTTATAATAGAAACGAAGAAATATTAATATTAGCAATTATCCTTTTTCTAATAAAGAAAAATAAATAATTTAATGTAATTGAAAATGATATTGTAATTAAATATATTAATGATGAAATTTTAAAAGAACATAATATGGAAAAAAGAATAGATGTTCAAACATATTAAAAATATAGTTGATTGTTGTTGTGCGCCGTTTGTCATAGTTGGCCGTTTGTCTACCAAACGCTTTTAAAACAAAATAAATGTATATTCTTACTTGTCTTGATGAAAAATTGTTACTTTTATACTTACTTTGTTGTATGACCTATATCTGCAGTATACTTTTTTGATAATATAAATAGTTTGAATATTTGCGCCGTTTGTTTTCTAATAATTTTTGAAGCAAATTAAATGTATATTTAGCTAATATAGACTAGCTGAAATAATTAGAATATAATAATTATTAAATCTTTCATACATATATAAAGATAAATAAATCTAATCATTCTAAAGGAAATATATAAATGATTCTACACTCTAAATAAATTACAATGTATTATTTATATATTCACAAATATAATTTCATTATAATTAATTAAAATTGCTTCTATTAAATGAAATTAATATAAATGCAAAAATGATATGTGCAATTTTTATTGATTTAATAATTACAATCATCTTTTAAAATATTAAGAAATTATATAATTCCTTAATGATGCTACGTAAAAATTATCATAACACTCATAATATTTATTATGAAATATGCAATCGATTGTGATGCTTATTTTATGAATTATCTTCTTATATACCCCATGCTCAAAATTTAAATCTATGTTGAAAAAATTTCTCATTCAATATTTTGAAGTAGTTATATTATTAAAGCTGAAACTTATTATATTATTAATAAACATAAAGATGCACAAGTATATCTAATTAGAATTGACGAAATCCCTCTAGAAACCCCATGTTCAATCTATTGAGCACATGTTCAAATGTAAAATACCCATAAATAATCATACTTGATTGTGCAATTTTGCATATGCAAATTAAATATATAACAATTTTTCATATTAGTTTTATTATGATTATTATATACATTTATTGTGTATATGATGGTCTTTCAATAATAATATATGTTGTATTTCCTAATAAAGGTAAAGGAGGCCCGAAATCTTTATCGTATAACATTAATAGAGCAATAAAGTTATGGAATGAAAAAGAAAATTTAAAAAAATTAGCAATACTTATATCAGAAGAGAATATGGAATTGAATAGACTAAAAAATCTAACTCAGAGAAGAAGAACAATTATATGGCTGCAGAGATCAAGTTATATATATTTGGCAAAGAATCCGATGTATAATAGTGTATTTGCTAAAGTTATATATGGCCCGAATGTTACACCATTAAAATGGTTTAATTCAATAAATAATACATATGAGAAATATTGGTGTAGTATTATGAGAAATATTTTTGGATATGTATTGCACTCTAATAGAGTAAAGAAACAAGTCATTAAAAACACTAACTGTTATTTCTATGATAGAAAGTATTACTTCCTTAAACCTTGCCTTGAATTTGATTTAGACATAAATAAGATTAATGAATTGTATAGAAGACCGATAGATTTTTTGATATACATAAAATATGCTGATATAAATAGAAAATTGGATGAATTCATTTTAGTAGAATATCTAAAACAAAAATATAAAATTAAAATTATCAAATATGGAAATCATTCTAAAGAATATTTATTATTCATAGCAAATAAATCAAAGTTTGTGATATATTTTTCATTTTATGATACTGGAGCTCTATCATTATTGGAAATGAAATCAATGGGTACATGGCCTATTTCACATCAAATAGAATTTATTGAAAATGGATTTGGTAGTTATGTAAAAGAATTAGATACTAATATATATAATTCTCTAAGTAAAATAGATGATATATATAAAATAAAATATAATCCTAAATATCTGGCTAAAAATGTATACAACAACTTAAACTGTGAAAAATCATTATATAACTTAATAAAATATATTAAACAATCATTTGATTTGGCTGTACAATAATATTTTAAAAGTAATAATACAACAAACAGCGCACATTATATTAAGAGTAATACAGATTCTTGCAATTAAATGTTTCTCTACGAATCTCAAACTCTTAATACCTCCAATGTTCTTTTAATTTTTATAAATGAAATAATTCTTTGTTGATTATGGTATATTATATTTATATAACATTTACAGACAATACGTTACGCAAATTTAAGCTAAATTAAGATTATTTCTTCAATGCGTCACCTTGGTAATAAACATAGAGTATTGTTGTGTGCCGTTTGTCAAAGTTGGCCGTTTGTCTACCAGACACTTTTAAAACAAACCATATGCATATTCTTATTTGTCTTGATGAAAAATTGTTACTTTTATACTTACTTTGTTATATGACCTATATCTGCAGTATACTTTTTGTTAATATAAATAGTATGAATATTTGCGCCGTTTGTTTTCTAGAAATTTTTGAAGCAAATTAAATGTATATTTAGCTAATATAGACTAAAATACATTAGCTGAAATGATTAGAACAACTTAATGTTGATCATAAGACATTTAAAATGAAAAAAGAAAATATAGAATCAAGCCTCACTCAAGCCAGCTTTTTAATTTCTTTTTTAAATAAGTTGTTATTGAAACTATTGTAATCTATTTATATCAAATAATGTATTTTAGACTGTAGTAGTCACTGATACATTAAAATATAAAAAATATAAATATTAGTTTAATATTGATAATAATGAAGTTCATAAAGAAGTGTGTCACAGATATAGGTCATATGACAAACTAACTATATATTTGTTAATAACTCTTTATAACTAAGATAAAAATGATATTAGTTTGTTTTAAAAGTAATTGCATGATGAGAGCGGCTCAACGGCGCACAACAAGTCTCTAACTTTCTCAGTTTCTGAAAATAAATAATGTTTATAAACCTTCTAAATTCTGGTGAGACTAAATAGGTCTTTGTTAAGAGAATCTGAATTGACTTTGGCTTTAGCATATTTAGACTCGGGCTACTGGCGCACCGAACCAAACTTTTTAAAAATACGTGACCTATGTCATATTATGTAATGTTGATTTTAGTAAATTTCTAAAATATTCTAATATAATTTTCTTAGAATTTTCTTTATTTTGATTTTTGGTTTATATTATTTATATAATTGAATTAATAAATTCTACATTACATTTAATCAACAAACACCATTTCAATCTATAATTTTAATTTAATTAATTATTATTATATTATAATTATCAGTCTTCTTCATCCACATCTACTACGTCGACCTTGTTATGTTTTAAAAGCATAATTAGCTGCTATTTTTCGTATTCTTCTTATTCTCTTTCTTCTTTCCTTCTTTTTCTATCATCTTCACTATATAATCTACTAAAGAATCTAATTCTCTTAATCGGATTATTTTCTGCTTCACTATACATACTACTGTGTTTCTTTTGTCTTTTTCAGTCTTTTCTTTAACTTCTTCCTCTAATGTATACTTTAATGACATTGCATTACAACATTCTCTGAAATATATACTTTAATTCCTCTAATTATTCAATATCATAATCACTTGTACTATCATTTATTATTTATAATTTATAATTTAGACAAATTAAATGTATTATCATTTATTATAATTTCAAATTAAGTTATAAATGAATTCATAAACTCCGCATAATTAGGATTATTAAAATTTCTTGAGCAAATATCTAAATTATTGTAAACACCTCTTCTTCTACTGCAATCCATTGTTGATATATCTGTATTATATAATAAATATTTCTTAATTACATTAAGAATATTAATATCTTCAAAGCTATTGTAGTTTTTAATTGATTCTATAATGACATGTAGATAATTCAAAGGTATAATAATAATGTATACTGATAGTAACTTAATAAAATAAATAATACTGTGCTTTCATACCAGTCTACAATAACTTCTCTTTTAAAATTATGTATTAATTTTAATATTTCATCAACAATAACTACCAAAGTCATAATTTAGATCATCTAGCACAATTATACTACTTGTATTTATAAATCGCCGTAAATATATTCATTTTCTATAAAATGCAACATATAAATAATACCAGCTTTTAATCGAACTTTTAAATCCTCATTTTGTTTATCATTAGTTTCATACTAAAAATAAGAGAGCAATATTTATACTGTAACTCTATTAGGTATAATTCCACTCTATTATATAAAAAATAGCAATAATTAGAAAAAATAACGTAAATTGGGTTATTTTATTTTTGTTATTTTAATAACCTCTAACGTATTTTAAAAAAGTTTGGTTCAGTGTGTTAGGAAATACCCGAGTCATGCGGCTCGGTGTGCCAAAACGTTTAATACAATTATTATCATATGCATTATCCATATTTTTTTATATATTATAAAGTCTTATAAATATTGAGTAATTATGCAATTAAATTTATCTAAATTTTAAATATACAATTCGCCCTATGAAGGAAATACCCGTATGATATTCATGATGTTAGGAGTTAGTTATTTTAGAATATATAGTTAGTTAGTCAAATGACCTACATTTGTGATATACTTTTTAATGAATTTCATTATTACTAATATTAAACTATTTTTATTATATTTTTATTTTGATGTGTCAGTCTCTACTACAATCTAGAATATTTTTTAAAGTATTTATGTGTATTATCTATTTCATTCTCTATATGCGTTATACAATCTATACAATTCATCATCGCAATTATCAACATATATATCAGCATCCAATTTACATTTCAGTATATTATTCAATGTATTACTCCAGATTTTACTCTTTGCATAATATTACTCAAATTAACCATTACTGTCGAATAATCATTTTAATTAATAATAATTAAAGAAGTAATGTTATTCATTAATTTATGTAGAAAAATGATAATTTGTCTCGTATTCTTTGTTTTTCATTTTTTATTTGGTTGCATGAATAGTATTGATAAAAATTAATATTTCTATTTAATAACCAAAATATTATTATTATGGCGTAGTTATGCTTTCAAATCTCAACATTTATTAAAAAAAAAATAAACAAAAGTTGCAAATTACATGACAATAGATCAGCATGAGATTTTAGAGATTTTGTATGAAAACTTGATAAAATAAGGAAAGAAGGCTTGATGCAAGTTTGAAACAATCACTTCAGAATCATTAGTTTTTTTAGTTTTATTTAAATTTTCTATTTTAAAATGTATGTACTATTCGTAAGAGAATTATTTTCATTTCAATAATTACTTCAATAGAAAGTATGGTTATTTCTAAGTGGTGCAACCGTTTCCAACGGTTGTAATTCCGTTATGTCCAATCGTTATTGAATAAATTAAGATTGCGCAAAATGTATTTTTGCATCTAATAAAATCTTCATATGTTGAGGGAATAAATAAAGATATACAAAAAGTATAATCTAATGAAAATGATATTACATATAAACTTGAAAGAGCAATAATGTAATTTCCATTTTTAAAAATTATGTTATATCTTAGGTATGTTATAAATAGTCTTGGATTATCTGTGCATTAGATTATGCTATAGAAAACACATTTGAGTTTTTGACAATTCTTTTTTTAAATTATTCTCAGTATATATAAAGATGCTGTGAAAAATTTTAATGCATGAAAGTACAAATCGAACTTAGCAGGATGCCAAAATTTTAGCATTTAACTATATGAAATATTGAAAAATGAAAAAGAAAAAGGTACAATCTGACAAGTTTTGTAAACTCGATCTGAGTGAAGTATTAAATCCCTACTTTCGAAATACAATTTAAATTTCGAATTATCAAGTTTTGTCTTATAGTGAATATATAGTTTTTTCTTTCCTATTGTTTTTATTATTTTATACTTTCATGCCTAACAAGAATGCTTTTTCTGTTAACATATTCTTTTAATACGTAGAAGTAAAGTCATTTACAAGTTGGGGAAGTAATTTCCTTAAGTTGATAAGCACATTTTCAATTTGAGGAAAGATAAGTTGTAATATTTTCATTTTTTTCTACTTATGAAATTTGTTTATCTTCAATTATTCAAGGGCAGATATCAGGAAAGCGACTTGTTTTTATAAACCTGGCTAATTTTAATATTCTGAAAAAAATATATATATTTATACTCTTTTATCTATATTTTTATAACATTTATTTTACAATATATTTTATTTTATTTAAAAGTAATAATGTTATGAATGAAAGAGATATTCCATTTAAAAGAGTAGTATTGAATAGTTTCTATTTAAGTAATTCTTATTACGATATACGATTTCAAATGATAAGAGTTTTAATTTCATATAATCCATTTAATAAATATAAATTTAGAATAACTGATTTATATTCTAATGAATTAAATTATTCAGTTATAGTATATGACAAATGTATGAGGTCTGAAGATATATAGTATATAAATGTGACCCTGGTACAATTGTCACAGAGTTCTAACGAGTGTTCTAGGAGTCCGTCCCTTTCTAGATTCAGAGTTGACTTTTACGGGGCCTTCATCGATTGCATCGATGAAGCTCCCGTAAAGGTCAACTCTGAATCTAGAAGGGGACGGACTCCTAGAACACTCGTTAGAACTCTGTGACAATTGTACCAGGGTCACATTTACGTAAGGTTCCTACGGAATTCCTCCTACGGGGTCTACTTCCTAAGGAGTCTACTTCCCTACGGGGACTCTTGGAAGCTATTTCTATACCTATCTATACCTATCTATGAGACGATCTCCTACGGGTACTCCTGGAAGCTATCTAGAAGTGTTGGTCACCTCGAGGTGATGATTCTAATCACGCTCTTGACTCTCCTTGCTACGCTGGTGACCTTGTAAGGGCTTTTAATTGAATCGTGGAAACCAACTGGGGAACCGGGAGTTTACAATTGTTAACTTGTTACCAATTGTTAACTAGTTACCAAATGGTAACAAGTTAACAATTGTTAACAAGTTACCAAATGGTAACTCCGGGAGGTTCTAGCTAGTTGCGGATTTCTCAAGGGCCCTTGAAGATAATGATTAGCAATCTCGGAAGGCTTGTGAAGGTATGTTTTATCATCCTTATAACTCTCCTAGATAAGTTCATCCACGACCTTCCCGAGAAGAATAGCCGTGTTGGCAAGGAAGGGAATCTCCCACGATGGGAGATTCCCTGACGCAGTCATGCACGGCTGGACGTATCTGGGAAGGTCTTGATGGTTCTTCTATTAATCAGTGACTTTATAACTGGAGGTTCTGGTTAGTACTGGATTTTCTCAAGGCCTTGAAGATCATCGTAAGCATTCTCGCTTCCTAGAGGTAAGTCTAATCGTCCTTGTTAATCAACTAGGTAACATTCAACTATCATCTATCCTAGCAAGGAAGGGATGTTCCTCCTTGAGTTACAGCTCAAGGAGGAACCTCCCGACAAAGCCATGGAACTTCCATCAAGAGAGACTTCATTACAAAGTCAAGGAACATCCACGGGATCATTGCCTAGGTATGCTTCATTGTCCTTATAACTCTTCTAGGTAAAGTTTAATTACATTGTCCAGGAGCTCACCGAGGAGATCACCATGATGACAAGGACGAGAGAAGTCCTCCTGAAGGCATAGCCGTAAGGAGGAGTTCTCTAGGACGTAGTCATGAATGGTGATCGTATCAGGGGAGGTACTACACTTTGAGCAATAACAAGACCAGGAGATCTTCATCCAGTTAAAGGACCATTATCAGAACCTCTTTAAGCAATCAACAACTTTGTTACCACTCCAGTTAGGCTTCAATTTCTCAAGGGTCCTTGAAGATCATTGTTATCAATCTTGGGAGCCTTATAAAGGTAAGTCTTATCGTCCTTGTTAATCAACTAGGTAACATTCAACTATCATCTATCCTAGCAAGGAAGGGATGTTCCTCCTTGAGCTGTAACTCAAGGAGGAACCTCCTGACACAGTCATGGAACTTCCATCAAGAGACTGCATTACAAAGCCAAGGAACAGGATCATTGCCTAGGTAAGTTTCATTGCCCTTCTAAGACTTGAATCCAAGATGCTCCAGCTAGTTCTGAATTTCTCAAAGGCCTTGAAGATCGTGATAAACAATCTCGGGAGGGTTCTGTAGGTATCTTCCATTAGCCTTGTAAGTCATCTACTAGGAAGCTCCTTACATACCAGTTTAGTTTATTTATTCCTGAAGGTAAAGTTCATTCCCGAGGACAGCATCATCATCTAAGCAATCGTAGAAACGTGAATACCATGATTGGGAAGCTTAGGATAAGTAGGAACTTACCTGAGCACTTGTTAGAGATGTTACTGGAGGTAAGCTAATGAGCAATTTCTTAAGGTCAATTCCCCATCATCTGTCCAATGGAGATTGAATAGGAATCATTCTGAAGCTATTCACTAAATACTGTAGCTGAACAATACATATACTAGGATCAGCAATCCATAAGCAAGGTCAAGATGCCCTAGTGGGCAGACCAGGTACCAACATCCCATCCCCTCCGGGTTCGAACCCCAGTACAGCTACTGCTTATATCTGAACCACCTCCTACATAGCCTTGCCTCATCAACTCAGGAGATCGCCAGCAACTTCTAAGATCCAAATTCTAAAGAAAAAATTGAATAGAGATGAATCTGAGATGAACAGTTCACTACGTAGTACAACAACAGATACCCTAGCACTAGAACGAGATCAACTGCAGGAGCTTAGGAAGCATTGAGTGACCCCTACTACAAGAAGCCTAGGAGTTGGAGGTGCATTCACAACTCTGATAAGGAAGGTTTAAAAATAGGGACATAGAAAATAGATCCTGGACTTAGTTGCTAAATTCCTGGACTTGGTTCACTACTGATTACATCTACAGATCACTAAGCTAGGTTGCGTGATTGCCTAAGCTGATCCAAGAGGATATGGTAGTTAAGGGAGTCTTCAATAGCATAAGCTATGCTTACCATGGTTCAATGTGACTGAATAGAAGATGCTATTCAAGTAAGATCAACAAGAGTTAACATCCATGGTTCACTACAAAGTACGTCTACAGATCAACTAACATAAGCTGAAGGATTAACTGATTGAATGTATGAAGACTCTGGAATAGAAGTATAATCATAAGCATGATCAGGTGTTTAAGGATGTTGATAACTAGAACATCAAAGAAAGCAATACCTCCGATAGAAGGAATGATAAAATCAGACTTCATTGAAGAGATATCGATAGTTCATTACATAGTACAAGTACATATCACCTACTAGTAACTTAGGATCCATTAGCGTAAGTCCAATACCAATGTAACAACAACAACAAATGCTAATATCAATAGTTCATATACGATACAACTACAGATGAGATTGTCTAGTTCAATTTTTCCCTTGCAATCAGAAACAATGATTAAATGCTCATCTTGTCATATCAGGGCCTCTAAGGAAACCAATGCTGATGGATCTGGGTATTATAAGACTTGTAGTAGATGCCGAGAAAGAGCAAGTAGACGCACAATCACTCTTATTGAGAAGCATCACAAGGAAAGGAACTTGTTGAAGAATGATACTAAGCCCGTAAGCGATAAGCTATCCTGCAGTAGATGTCATCGAAGCTTAAGTCTATTGTTCTTTAAGAATCCCGATGGAGGTTACTTCAATTGTTGCCATCGTTGTAGGTGTAGAAGGAGCCTGGCTAAACATAAGCAACAGTCCAAGAACTCCACCAATGCTACTCCCGATCCAGCTCTTGACGAATTAAGGACAAGGATGAACCTAAAAATCCAACGCAATAGACAAGAGATAGTGAAGATGATCAAGGAGAACTCCGATCTATTCAACTGGGATGAAGTCTTCAATCAGACCTTTATAACTCCATGCAATAATTATCAACCAGCAAAAGAGCCTTGCAAGACCTTGATCTCGTTAGCATTAAGGAACAAGCAAGTCAAGATAGAGATAGATCCTCCGGTAAAGCCACTTCCAACCTGCTGCTTTATTACTCTCTACGATTGCTTAAGCATATTCAAGAATGATCTTCAACACGAGGTAGATTCAGCAAAGAATCGTAAAGACCTTGATAATCCTCCTGTAAAGAGACCGATAACAAAACTCTCAGTATCATCACGAGGTGCTTCAAGTGATCCTCCAGCGAAGCATCTAAAGCTAGCTTCTGAAGCAACTCCTTACCCGGCGAAGTCATCAGAAGCAGTAGTAGTAAACGCATCTACTGATAAGGAACGTGATTAACATTGTTGGTACATAGTAAAATGTTACCTTGGGTATGACCGAGGACAATAGAAATAATCAATTCAAGGAGCCTTACGGAGATGAGCAACTCAAGGACATGGTAAGTAATCAATTCAATAAACTAAAGGAGTCTTGGATAAGTTAATGATAGTAAGGACATCAACAACCCCGAGATAACAACCTTGGATCAATGACTCTGAAGATCATGAAGTAGTTGTAGGTACATAAAGAGTTACAATTGCAGACTATAGGAAGTGTGATCGATAATCCTTTACATGAGTAGTCCTTACTTATGATGCTAGGAATCATTACTAGTAAGTAAGTAAGTAGACCAGAGATATCGTATACTCCTCAAGTAGCAACACTGGCATAGATGTCCAAGAGTCTATAAGCTATCGATCGTAAGGTGATTATCAGTAGATAGGTAAATACACTGACTTCAATAACAATACCGAGACTAGTAGTGATCAGACTGAAGGCTAGTACATTACTGAGGATCAACAACTTCGATGAACTAGAACTAGAAGGAATTGTCACTTGAGGGGTTACCATCAGTTCAAGAGAGAGGTATCGGTAAAGATCACAAGTAGTTCTTCAAGAGATGTTAAGGATGAGATCAACTCTAACTTCAACAGTCAGTCTCAAGGTACTTACCAGAGTGAAGACAAAGTACTTTATAGGTAATGCCTGCCACGTCCGAGAAGTCCAAGAAGGTAAAGGAGCATCTGGAATAGAGACGATTAGTAGATCCTTGGAAGTCAAAGGTGCAAGTGAAGTCTACGGAGAGTAGTTGAACTTCAAAGGAGGCTTCTGACCATCGTATAAGTCTTATCGGAATAGAAGCATTGTAAGTTAAGATGGTAGATGATGATCGAGACTATGAAGTTCACAGCATAGAGATCACGCAACTCATTACAAAGACCGATAAAGTCATCTACATCCATCAGCTAGTAATCGTAAGGAGTTGAAGTTCATCGTGTGGATAGAGTAAGCAAGGTACTTCTCGGGAGGTAGGTAAAGCTGTTGAAGGCCAGGACATGTTATGATATAAGAGATACCTGAGAAGTCATCTAAGTAAAGTAGCTCCTGGATCTATAAATAAAGTTCTAATCTGGAATCATTACCTAGGCAATGTTCAACACCGGGAACAACTTACGGGAGAACGATGAGGAGATGTTAAGGTTACTTAATACTATCGACAAGACTACTTACGATGTGAAGCAAAAGATAGATGGAAAGGTCGTTGTTAAGTATGATAAGGACGTGTTGTTCCAAGACTCCCAGGAAGTGATTCAAAAGGCTTTGAGTTCTGGTGAACTCAAGGCCGTGATAGACTATGATAAGATCAATCCTCCATTGGTAAGCACTATCCAAGAAGTCCTCCGAGGAACACCAGTCAGTATCAATCAGAAGCAACAAGAAGAAGTAACCTCATCCACAACAGCTATCAAGAGAAAGTTGGATGATCACTCGGAGGAGTCATCTACGAAGTTGGCTAAGCTAGAGACTGATCATCATCAACTCCATGAGTACCTTCAAGGTACCTTACAACCAGATCATAAAGCTATTCAATCGACCTTAAAGGAAGTGCTAGATGAGACTGATAAGATTGAAGGTATCGATCAGAAGCTCCAGGAAGTCAAGAACCTATGTACTTTGCTTAACAACAAGATCCCTAAAGACTTCGGAGAGACAACTATCACATCCTTGAGCAATATTGCTACTTGCAGCAATGAACTTAAGCACTACACGGAGAAGCAATTACCAGAGTTGTATAAGAGCATGGAGGATGTAAGCTATATCCTTGAATCCACCAACACTTCAATCGATCAATTGAAAGCATCGGAGGATGAGAAATTGGATCGTCTAAGTACCTTGTTGAAGTCATTATGCGAGAGTCTCAACATCGGGGATGTTAACGTCTACGATATGATCAAGTACATCACTACGATGGATGATAAGAGCCTTACGAAGCTCACTGACTTAGAGAAGCAGATCAAAGTAGCCTCCGAGGAGTTGATCAAGATGAAGAACAACTACGAGGAGTACAAGGCAATCAATACTGTGATTAACAATAACATGATTAAGTTCAAGGAGGTCTTACAAGAGATTGAGATTGCCAATGGTTACAACAAGGACTTCAAGAACCAGATGAATGCTATGGAGGAAGAGATCGCCGGGTTGAATGGAGAAGCTGACAAGACGAATACCTTCTGCACTGAGGAGAGAGCTACCGCTATTGACAAGACCAAGGGATATTGTAAGTAAGATAGATATCGATGATATCAACCAGTATTGTAGTAGCTCACAGAAGGAGAAGATTGATAAAGTCCATGAGCTGATCACCGGCATAGCCATCGAAGATATTAACAACTACTGCTCCTTGGAGAGACTTACCATTGTCAAGAGTATTGAGGAACTGATCAAAGGATTCATTACCGATAAGAGAACTAAGGAGATCGACATACCGACAACACAATCAAGGAGTTTTGTACTTTCCGAGAAGTGCTGCTATCGATGAGACCAACACTGTTGTGAAGCACTTCTGTACTTCGGATCGATCGGAGAAGATAGATAAGTGTTATGAGCGTGTCCATGACCTCAACAAGGAGAGTATTAACCAGTTCTGTACTGAAGGCCGAGGTAACTTCATTGATACAACAAAGGCCAACACCGATGCAATCAAGATCAAGGTGGATTCTCTAAGTATCACGATGTGAATGCAACCTGTGGCGTGGCTAGAAGGACTGAAGAAGACAACCTCCGAAGGAACTTTGGATGGCTTCTTTAACAACACTCGTAAAGGACTCATCGACACAGCTATCAACAATGCAGCTGCTATCAGAACCAAGATCGATGGATTCAATACTGGGAATGTCAATAGCTTCTGTTCACCAGCTCAATTAACCAAGGTCAATGAAGTACATTCAAAGATAGGAGACTGCCAGACAAGAGTCATTGAAGTCCAAGGCAAAGTCAACAACCTCAACAACCTGGCCGTAACTCAAGTAAACAACATTACCAGTGCAGCTCAATTAAGTAAGATCAACTCAGTCGATAGCAATGTCCAGGATGTCCAGAAGAAGTTGACCGAGTTGAAGACATCAGTAGAAAGTCTGGCTTCTCAAGGAGATGGATCATCGGAGATCAAGACCGTACTTAACCAGATGAGTAACACCTTGTCTTCGATATTGAACATGACAGCAGCTAGCATGGACTCTCCTCTGGTGGCAGTTCCCATAAGCTTCTATAGTACAGTAAGACCTGATTGTAAATTCGAATGTTTACTTAAGGCTTATGTCAATCGTGTAGAGCTGGAGTTCATATCAAGCAGCGGATGGATCGGGAAAGTGTGGGTGAAGGATGTGAATGCAAAGGGCTTTGCTAAGTTAAGGAGTGGTTCCATCTTGATAAGAAGATAAGTCACTGGGTTGTTCCCAATCCTAGAGATCCTAACATGACTGATTATGACAGACACTTCCTTGAATTCATCCCCGCCGACAATTCAATTCATTGTGAATTCGGTATGATGCCAGGTAATGGAACAAGAGCAATCTGTATAGATGCTAACTTCAATGGTCCTCAATAGTCGATGTGTGTTGGGTGAACTATCGGAGGATAACTATAAGCAGTGACCACCTTCGGAGCTGCCCAACCATGCTGCAAATAGTTTACCTTGCTTTGTTGGGCAGCAACAACTCCAAGAGATTCAACAACCCTGGATGATGATCAAATGAAAGTTCCTTCTCAATGATCCTGGTAATGAAGAAAGCAGTTCTTCTTCCGGGCATGGACAAGAACGTCTACGACGGAACCTTCCTTACCAAGTCCGATATTGCTCCGCAACATCGTCCTTGGTAAGGAAGCTTCCTCTGAGACGTTCTTACCCATACTCCGAAAGAGATCACTGCTTCTTCATTACCATCACCTCGAGGTAACCAACACTTCTAGATAGCTTCCAGGAGTACTCGTAGGAGATCGTCTCATAGATAGGTATAAGTAGGTATAGAAATAGCTTCCAAGAGTCCCCGTAGGGAAGTAGACTCCTTAGGAAGTAGACCCCGTAGGAGGAATTCCGTAGGAACCTTACGTAAATGTGACCCTGGTACAATTGTCGGAGTCCATTTATATAGGTATATAGTGGTTAATAAATAAACATATCAATTACAAAAGAAATAATGTTAAATAAATATTCTAAGATTAAAATGTTAAATCAATATGCGTTTTTATAGCATTTTTCTTAGACTATCGCACATATAATTTGAACTAAATATATACCTCACGTTGCTTTTACTTATATAAAATGAGATTTTTTACTTATTTCATTTCTTCACCACTAAACAATTTACACATTAATATGCCAAATAAGAAATCAACTGACAAAGCAACTATCCTACCTCTCAAAACACATACTACATCACTCAAAAAAAGAAATAATAAAAACAATAAAACCATCACTAAAAATATAGTCGTTTCAATAATTTAAAAATATCTTTCTTGTTAAGATGGTGTTGTCTACTAAAAATAATATAATTCTAAAGTATTTTACTAGTAGCAATTATTTTGTTGAATAGATAAAAGGTATGACCTCATTGAGCGTTATTGAAGCAATTTAATAAGATGAATATTTAAGCAATAAAGTTCCATTGTTCAATAAAAAATTGAAATGATTCGAAATATTCTAATAGTTCCATTATTTCAATAGTTGTATTAATGTAATAATCACATTATTTTATACCAAACACAGTTTTATAGAAATATGAGAATAAGAAGTTCGATTTAGAAAAATATTCAAAAATTGTTTAATATTTGGGAATAGAGTAAGATATAAGTAAATAGAGATAATATGCATATGTTTTAATGTATTTATTAATTGCTATTCTTATTCAATAAGAATGTATCATTCTGCAATATAGAGTTCCGCCATATTGGTAACAACATTCTTGATATCTTGGAGAAACGATGATATGAATGAACTAGTGTCACTGCAGTTGAACGTGAATTCTTTACCTTTACTGAGTAATGATAAGTACCTTGGACTTCTTATGAGTAGAAGTAGCCATAGGCTCACGCTGTTGTAATTCAAGGCTAGAGGAAGTACGGGTAGATAATGCTTGTTGAGTATTCATAAGGCAATGTCTTTCTCTCTTCTCTCGGAGGATCAGAAAAAAATGAATACAGAGATGCCTGATATTATAAGTCCATCCCAAGAACATCTGCATTATCAGTAGAAGGATGGTAATCAAGATACATCGGATAAATCTAACAACATCTACTATACTCAATAGCTGGGTGATCTTCAAGGAACATCTGGACGTTCAAGACAAGGAGGATTCAAAAGACTCTTACCAGCGCTTCGCCATGACAGAAGAACTCACGGAAGCTATAACTCCAGTAGCGACAACTTCTTTCAGCGACAAGCACAAAGCGATCAAAGTCAAAATCCATTACTCGGTAAGATCCAAGGAAGTGAACGATTAAGTAAATTGGTAACTCCCGCCGGAAGAAGTTCCGAAATGTTAACATTCCGAAGTGAGTTGTGAATCGACATTCCCGGCATTGATCAATTTTCTTGCCTTTCAATCATGGTCATCTCAACTACTAATAGATCGATTGCTCCTTACCGTCCTCCTTTAGTTATGGAGGCTATACTTCATGGTCAACCTCAAATAGCCTTCATAAAAGCAATGCCTTATGAACACACTCACATGGAGTATAGCAATAGCCCGCAATTTGTTAATGGATTACTAGGACTCACCAGCCAAGATAATCCTTGTAATTTGATTTTGATCAAAGATGTTCCCTTAACAACCTCAGGGTTGAAGATCATAGCATCATGCAGCAACTGGACTATACCATCGGTGAGCTCCTTATGCAATGTATGAGCCTATCTTCAAATCTACCGATAGTGATCCTTACCAATGCTACTCGAGATCATGTCTTTAACATCACTGATAAATATAACTTCTTCGTCCTCTCGGCAAAGGAACGATACGGACAATTGAGTTACAATAACAAGATGTGGAAGGTGGAAGCACTGCAATGGATCATGAACTACTACTTCGATGGCCCAATAACTTAGGGTACTTGATAAGGATCCCTTGGATGCACTTCATCTATCAGTTTCAATCCTTAAGAAGGCGATTCAACTAGAAGTAGGCCAGGCTGCTGATGGAGAGAAGCTCATTGGTACCATAGAGAAGTTGAACCTCAACCTTGCTTCCTTCTGTAGAGATCTCCGATCCTTCCACGTCCACTTAAAGAAGTAATTAATTAGTCTTTGTTTATTTTTTGTTGTCTTTGCTTAAATAACACTAAGCGTCCTCGTAAGTGATAATGTTCTTGGACCTTTATGTAAAGTCGTAGGAAGCAGATTGAGCTTCATAAGGTGATGATGGAACTTGGCAGAAAGGTTCTCAAAGTATATACAGTCATTATCAGGAGTAGGATCGGTATACCTGACCATCACTCCGAGATTCCTTATCTGTTGCTTCCTTATTGTTAAAGATCACGTACTTAGCTTCTTCATTCAAGGTGATCTCCTCCTACACATAATTGTAAAGGGCATCTAGGAACTAGTTCAAACAACATCGCTTGCATTCTTTAAGCGTCTTATCATGTTCTAACCCTTTGTTCATAACTTGATCTAGATTCTCCCAACTTGTTCTAAATCTCTATTATAAGGAATGCAATTATGCACTCTTGTTGTACACCGTTGGGAGATAAATGGGTTTAGATTACGTTGAAGTTATAAACGTAACCTTAAGCTTAGTTTTCAAAATAGTTACGTTGGCTGCATATCGTATTGTTCTGTTTAACATCTATAACATTAGCAGAAAACGAAATATAGTAACTTTAATTTCTATATACTTAATATTGAGATTGTAAAAGTAAGCTTGAAAGAAGGTTGAGCTCGATTTTTATTTTTCTCAGCTGATGTATTTTTCATTGTAGTAACGATTGAGATAAAAAAATATTGAATAAGTAAAATGAGTTTCATATATACAAGGCAGAAGCTTAAAAAAGAATATATCGAATATGTAGCTTATATGCCAAAGTAAGGTTATATTTGAATATAACTCACTACCAAACCCTCTACTGTCGAATTAGTTTTTAATAAAAACCCATTTATCTCCCAAAGGCGCAAATCTCCAAAGGCGTACGATATTTATGGTGTTTAACTAAATTAGACATATTAACTTAACATATAAATATGACAATATTAACGAATATTTTTATATTATCTATGTTAGTCTCTATGAGTGGAGGAAACAAGTTTAAAAAGGCATTAAAATTGCAATTATTCGATGATGATTATGCCCATGTTAGATATACCAAAGTATCCATATAGATTTAGAAGTTACTCTTTCTTTTAGCAAGAATATTATTCTTTGATTCTCTATTGCAATCAAATTTTTTGATAATTTCATATCCCATTTCATTGAGAATTTGAAACATATTTTCTATTTCATAATTTCCATTCTTCTTCTTTCTTCCACATCCTACCTCCATATATATAAATTCGGATACATGAGTTTTTAAAAAATTCTTTCCTCCATCAATTAGCTCATATTCAGCACCCTCTACATCTATTTTTATCATAGCAATTCTTTTAGGAATAATTTTGTCAAATTGATCTAGTCTTTTTACATGTATATATTCCTTATAATCACTATGATTATAGTGTAAAGATGAATAACCCCAATTATTCTTCACAATTCTCATTATTTGATTTTCATCCCTCTTTCCTAAAGCATATGGGTATATATTTATTAACTTAGAAAATTTATGATTGCTAAATGTAGTTAAACTGAATGGAAACAAATTATTTGGAAGAGGTTCAAATGCAATAACTTTTACATTTGCACTAGCAAACACAAAGAGCATGAACCAATATTTGCTCCAAAATCAACAAATATCCCATTCTTACTTCCAGATAAATATATGTTATAAATCTCTTGACATTCAGGCCATTTACCTTTAATTCTAATGATGTTAGACACGTAGTCATCATTTCTTATAACTTGAGCAAATGACATGTTGAATATTTTGCTTGAGTAAAATATATGATTGATTATTTAATATAGTAGGTACTGTTACATATTTTAACATTTTATATTTTTATTATTACTAATATTCTCCTTAGATACTATTTTATATTTATATGATACAAGATAATAAATATAAACACTATTAATAATGCATATAAAACCAAAAATTTCATTCTATTATTAATTCTATTAAAATATTTAATACTGAAATGAAAGAAATCTATTTGTAATTAAAAACAATAGTAATGTGAATATTTTTGATTATTTAATATTGAAATTTAATTGTTTATTAATAGTAGAATCAAAAATGGGTTTGGCTTGACCATCCCATCCTCTTTTAATACTATACATATGCATTGTCTTTATATTTTTGTACTCTTTACAAGCTTGACTTGATAGAGTTTTTATAAAATAAAAGAAAACTACTTCGAACGATTTGGAATTTAGGCTCGAGCTTGACTTATTTTATTTTGTTAAATAGAAAGAGATATGGAATTTTATATTTTCAAAAATATATATTATGATGTATTTATTTATGATATTAGAAAATCATATAAAAAACAAAAGAAAGTTAAAAAAAAATGAATCGAACGTTCGAGCCAAATCGAACGATATTTTTGAAACTACTATTATAACCATATTAAACTATTTTGAGAAGTTCATTATGATGTTGTTCAGCTTTAAAACAAACTAAATGCATATTCTTGCTAATTTAAATGAAAAATTGTTACTTTTATGCTTAGTTAATCATTTCAGCTAATGTATTTTAGTTTATATTAGCTAAATATGCATTTAGA
>NGBS01000443.1:0-13656 GCA_002245135.1 Proteromonas lacertae
GATCCTCCAGCGAAGCATCTAAAGCTAGCTTCTGAAGCAACTCCTTACCCGGCGAAGTCATCAGAAGCAGTAGTAGTAAACGCATCTACTGATAAGGAACGTGATTAACATTGTTGGTACATAGTAAAATGTTACCTTGGGTATGACCGAGGACAATAGAAATAATCAATTCAAGGAGCCTTACGGAGATGAGCAACTCAAGGACATGGTAAGTAATCAATTCAATAAACTAAAGGAGTCTTGGATAAGTTAATGATAGTAAGGACATCAACAACCCGAGATAACAACCTTGGATCAATGACTCTGAAGATCATGAAGTAGTTGTAGGTACATAAAGAGTTACAATTGCAGACTATAGGAAGTGTGATCGATAATCCTTTACCTGAGTAGTCCTTACTTGTGATGCTAGGAATCATTACTAGTAAGTAAGTAAGTAGACCAGAGATATCGTATACTCCTCAAGTAGCAACACTGGCATAGATGTCCAAGAGTCTATAAGCTATCGATCGTAAGGTGATTATCAGTAGATAGGTAAATACACTGACTTCAATAACAATACCGAGACTAGTAGTGATCAGACTGAAGGCTAGTACATTACTGAGGATCAACAACTTCGATGAACTAGAACTAGAAGGAATTGTCACTTGAGGGTTACCATCAGTTCAAGAGAGAGGTATCGGTAAAGATCACAAGTAGTTCTTCAAGAGATGTTAAGGATGAGATCAACTCTAACTTCAACAGTCAGTCTCAAGGTACTTACCAGAGTGAAGACAAAGTACTTTATAGGTAATGCCTGCCACGTCCGAGAAGTCCAAGAAGGTAAAGGAGCATCTGGAATAGAGACGATTAGTAGATCCTTGGAAGTCAAAGGTGCAAGTGAAGTCTACGGAGAGTAGTTGAACTTCAAAGGAGGCTTCTGACCATCGTATAAGTCTTATCGGAATAGAAGCATTGTAAGTTAAGATGGTAGATGATGATCGAGACTATGAAGTTCACAGCATAGAGATCACGCAACTCATTACAAAGACCGATAAAGTCATCTACATCCATCAGCTAGTAATCGTAAGGAGTTGAAGTTCATCGTGTGGATAGAGTAAGCAAGGTACTTCTCGGGAGGTAGGTAAAGCTGTTGAAGGCCAGGACATGTATGATATAAGAGATACCTGAGAAGTCATCTAAGTAAAGTAGCTCCTGGATCTATAAATAAAGTTCTGATCTGGAATCATTACCTAGGCAATGTTCAACACCGGGAACAACTTACGGAGAACGATGAGGAGATGTTAAGGTTACTTAATACTATCGACAAGACTACTTACGATGTGAAGCAAAAGATAGATGGAAAGGTCGTTGTTAAGTATGATAAGGACGTGTTGTTCCAAGACTCCCAGGAAGTGATTCAAAAGGCTTTGGGTTCTGGTGAACTCAAGGCCGTGATAGACTATGATAAGATCAATCCTCCATTGGTAAGCACTATCCAAGAAGTCCTCCGAGGAACACCAGTCAGTATCAATCAGAAGCAACAAGAAGAAGTAACCTCATCCACAACAGCTATCAAGAGAAAGTTGGATGATCACTCGGAGGAGTCATCTACGAAGTTGGCTAAGCTAGAGACTGATCATCATCAACTCCATGAGTACCTTCAAGGTACCTTACAACCAGATCATAAAGCTATTCAATCGACCTTAAAGGAAGTGCTAGATGAGACTGATAAGATTGAAGGTATCGATCAGAAGCTCCAGGAAGTCAAGAACCTAGTACTTTGCTTAACAACAAGATCCCTAAAGACTTCGGAGAGACAACTATCACATCCTTGAGCAATATTGCTACTTGCAGCAATGAACTTAAGCAGTACACGGAGAAGCAATTACCAGAGTTGTATAAGAGCATGGAGGATGTAAGCATATCCTTGAATCCACCAACACTTCAATCGATCAATTGAAAGCATCGAGGATGAGAAATTGGATCGTCTAAGTACCTTGTTGAAGTCATTATGCGAGAGTCTCAACATCGGGGATGTTAACGTCTACGATATGATCAAGTACATCACTACGATGGATGATAAGAGCCTTACGAAGCTCACTGACTTAGAGAAGCAGATCAAAAAGTAGCCTCCGAGGAGTTGATCAAGATGAAGAACAACTACGAGGAGTACAAGGCAATCAATACTGTGATTAACAATAACATGATTAAGTTCAAGGAGGTCTTACAAGAGATTGAGATTGCCAATGGTTACAACAAGGACTTCAAGAACCAGATGAATGCTATGGAGGAAGAGATCGCCGGGTTGAATGGAGAAGCTGACAAGACGAATACCTTCTGCACTGAGGAGAGAGCTACCGCTATTGACAAGACCAAGGATATTGTAAGTAAGATAGATATCGATGATATCAACCAGTATTGTAGTAGCTCACAGAAGGAGAAGATTGATAAAGTCCATGAGCTGATCACCGGCATAGCATCGAAGATATTAACAACTACTGCTCCTTGGAGAGACTTACCATTGTCAAGAGTATTGAGGAACTGATCAAAGGATTCATTACCGATAAGAGAACTAAGGAGATCGACATACCGACAACACAATCAAGGAGTTTTGTACTTTCCGAGAAGTGCTGCTATCGATGAGACCAACACTGTTGTGAAGCACTTCTGTACTTCGGATCGATCGGAGAAGATAGATAAGTGTTATGAGCGTGTCCATGACCTCAACAAGGAGAGTATTAACCAGTTCTGTACTGAAGGCCGAGGTAACTTCATTGATACAACAAAGGCCAACACCGATGCAATCAAGATCAAGGTGGATTCTCTAAGTATCAACGATGTGAATGCAACCTGTGGCGTGGCTAGAAGGACTGAAGAAGACAACCTCCGAAGGAACTTGGATGGCTTCTTTAACAACACTCGTAAAGGACTCATCGACACAGCTATCAACAATGCAGCTGCTATCAGAACCAAGATCGATGGATTCAATACTGGGAATGTCAATAGCTTCTGTTCACCAGCTCAATTAACCAAGGTCAATGAAGTACATTCAAAGATAGGAGACTGCCAGACAAGAGTCATTGAAGTCCAAGGCAAAGTCAACAACCTCAACAACCTGGCCGTAACTCAAGTAAACAACATTACCAGTGCAGCTCAATTAAGTAAGATCAACTCAGTCGATAGCAATGTCCAGGATGTCCAGAAGAAGTTGACCGAGTTGAAGACATCAGTAGAAAGTCTGGCTTCTCAAGGAGATGGATCATCGGAGATCAAGACCGTACTTAACCAGATGAGTAACACCTTGTCTTCGATATTGAACATGACAGCAGCTAGCATGGACTCTCCTCTGGTGGCAGTTCCCATAAGCTTCTATAGTACAGTAAGACCTGATTGTAAATTCGAATGTTTACTTAAGGCTTATGTCAATCGTGTAGAGCTGGAGTTCATATCAAGCAGCGGATGGATCGGGAAAGTGTGGGTGAAGGATGTGAATGCAAAGGGCTTTGCTAAGTTCAAGGAGTGGTTCCATCTTGATAAGAAGATAAGTCACTGGGTTGTTCCCAATCCTAGAGATCCTAACATGACTGATTATGACAGACACTTCCTTGAATTCATCCCGCCGACAATTCAATTCATTGTGAATTCGGTATGATGCCAGGTAATGGAACAAGAGCAATCTGTATAGATGCTAACTTCAATGGTCCTCAATAGTCGATGTGTGTTGGGTGAACTATCGGAGGATAACTATAAGCAGTGACCACCTTCGGAGCTGCCCAACCATGCTGCAAATAGTTTACCTTGCTTTGTTGGGCAGCAACAACTCCAAGAGATTCAACAACCCTGGATGATGATCAAATGAAAGTTCCTTCTCAATGATCCTGGTAATGAAGAAAGCAGTTCTTCTTCCGGGCATGGACAAGAACGTCTACGACGGAACCTTCCTTACCAAGTCCGATATTGCTCCGCAACATCGTCCTTGGTAAGGAAGCTTCCTCTGAGACGTTCTTACCCATACTCCGAAAGAGATCACTGCTTCTTCATTACCATCACCTCGAGGTAACCAACACTTCTAGATAGCTTCCAGGAGTACTCGTAGGAGATCGTCTCATAGATAGGTATAAGTAGGTATAGAAATAGCTTCCAAGAGTCCCCGTAGGGAAGTAGACTCCTTAGGAAGTAGACCCCGTAGGAGGAATTCCGTAGGAACCTTACGTAAATGTGACCCTGGTACAATTGTCGGAGTCCCATTTATATAGTATATAGTGGTTAATAAATAAACATATCAATTACAAAAGAAATAATGTTAAATAAATATTCTAAGATTAAAATGTTAAATCAATATGCGTTTTTATAGCATTTTTCTTAGACTATCGCACATATAATTTGAACTAAATATATACCTCACGTTGCTTTTACTTATATAAAATGAGATTTTTTACTTATTTCATTTCTTCACCACTAAACAATTTACACATTAATATGCCAAATAAGAAATCAACTGACAAAGCAACTATCCTACCTCTCAAAACACATACTACATCACTCAAAAAAAGAAATAATAAAAACAATAAAACCATCACTAAAAATATAGTCGTTTCAATAATTTAAAAATATCTTTCTTGTTAAGATGGTGTTGTCTACTAAAAATAATATAATTCTAAAGTATTTTACTAGTAGCAATTATTTTGTTGAATAGATAAAAGGTATGACCTCATTGAGCGTTATTGAAGCAATTTAATAAGATGAATATTTAAGCAATAAAGTTCCATTGTTCAATAAAAAATTGAAATGATTCGAAATATTCTAATAGTTCCATTATTTCAATAGTTGTATTAATGTAATAATCACATTATTTTATACCAAACACAGTTTTATAGAAATATGAGAATAAGAAGTTCGATTTAGAAAAATATTCAAAAATTGTTTAATATTTGGGAATAGAGTAAGATATAAGTAAATAGAGATAATATGCATATGTTTTAATGTATTTATTAATTGCTATTCTTATTCAATAAGAATGTATCATTCTGCAATATAGAGTTCCGCCATATTGGTAACAACATTCTTGATATCTTGGAGAAACGATGATATGAATGAACTAGTGTCACTGCAGTTGAACGTGAATTCTTTACCTTTACTGAGTAATGATAAGTACCTTGGACTTCTTATGAGTAGAAGTAGCCATAGGCTCACGCTGTTGTAATTCAAGGCTAGAGGAAGTACGGGTAGATAATGCTTGTTGAGTATTCATAAGGCAATGTCTTTCTCTCTCTCTCTCGGAGGATCAGAAAAAAATGAATACAGAGATGCCTGATATTATAAGTCCATCCCAAGAACATCTGCATTATCAGTAGAAGGATGGTAATCAAGATACATCGGATAAATCTAACAACATCTACTATACTCAATAGCTGGGTGATCTTCAAGGAACATCTGGACGTTCAAGACAAGGAGGATTCAAAAGACTCTTACCAGCGCTTCGCCATGACAGAAGAACTCACGGAAGCTATAACTCCAGTAGCGACAACTTCTTTCAGCGACAAGCACAAAGCGATCAAAGTCAAAATCCATTACTCGGTAAGATCCAAGGAAGTGAACGATTAAGTAAATTGGTAACTCCCGCCGGAAGAAGTTCCGAAATGTTAACATTCCGAAGTGAGTTGTGAATCGACATTCCCGGCATTGATCAATTTTCTTGCCTTTCAATCATGGTCATCTCAACTACTAATAGATCGATTGCTCCTTACCGTCCTCCTTTAGTTATGGAGGCTATACTTCATGGTCAACCTCAAATAGCCTTCATAAAAGCAATGCCTTATGAACACACTCACATGGAGTATAGCAATAGCCCGCAATTTGTTAATGGATTACTAGGACTCACCAGCCAAGATAATCCTTGTAATTTGATTTTGATCAAAGATGTTCCCTTAACAACCTCAGGGTTGAAGATCATAGCATCATGCAGCAACTGGACTATACCATCGGTGAGCTCCTTATGCAATGTATGAGCCTATCTTCAAATCTACCGATAGTGATCCTTACCAATGCTACTCGAGATCATGTCTTTAACATCACTGATAAATATAACTTCTTCGTCCTCTCGGCAAAGGAACGATACGGACAATTGAGTTACAATAACAAGATGTGGAAGGTGGAAGCACTGCAATGGATCATGAACTACTACTTCGATGGCCCAATAACTTAGGGTACTTGATAAGGATCCCTTGGATGCACTTCATCTATCAGTTTCAATCCTTAAGAAGGCGATTCAACTAGAAGTAGGCCAGGCTGCTGATGGAGAGAAGCTCATTGGTACCATAGAGAAGTTGAACCTCAACCTTGCTTCCTTCTGTAGAGATCTCCGATCCTTCCACGTCCACTTAAAGAAGTAATTAATTAGTCTTTGTTTATTGTTTGTTGTCTTTGCTTAAATAACACTAAGCGTCCTCGTAAGTGATAATGTTCTTGGACCTTTATGTAAAGTCGTAGGAAGCAGATTGAGCTTCATAAGGTGATGATGGAACTTGGCAGAAAGGTTCTCAAAGTATATACAGTCATTATCAGGAGTAGGATCGGTATACCTGACCATCACTCCGAGATTCCTTATCTGTTGCTTCCTTATTGTTAAAGATCACGTACTTAGCTTCTTCATTCAAGGTGATCTCCTCCTACACATAATTGTAAAGGGCATCTAGGAACTAGTTCAAACAACATCGCTTGCATTCTTTAAGCGTCTTATCATGTTCTAACCCTTTGTTCATAACTTGATCTAGATTCTCCCAACTTGTTCTAAATCTCTATTATAAGGAATGCAATTATGCACTCTTGTTGTACACCGTTGGGAGATAAATGGGTTTAGATTACGTTGAAGTTATAAACGTAACCTTAAGCTTAGTTTTCAAAATAGTTACGTTGGCTGCATATCGTATTGTTCTGTTTAACATCTATAACATTAGCAGAAAACGAAATATAGTAACTTTAATTTCTATATACTTAATATTGAGATTGTAAAAGTAAGCTTGAAAGAAGGTTGAGCTCGATTTTTATTTTTCTCAGCTGATGTATTTTTCATTGTAGTAACGATTGAGATAAAAAAATATTGAATAAGTAAAATGAGTTTCATATATACAAGGCAGAAGCTTAAAAAAGAATATATCGAATATGTAGCTTATATGCCAAAGTAAGGTTATATTTGAATATAACTCACTACCAAACCCTCTACTGTCGAATTAGTTTTTAATAAAAACCCATTTATCTCCCAAAGGCGCAAATCTCCAAAGGCGTACGATATTTATGGTGTTTAACTAAATTAGACATATTAACTTAACATATAAATATGACAATATTAACGAATATTTTTATATTATCTATGTTAGTCTCTATGAGTGGAGGAAACAAGTTTAAAAAGGCATTAAAATTGCAATTATTCGATGATGATTATGCCCATGTTAGATATACCAAAGTATCCATATAGATTTAGAAGTTACTCTTTCTTTTAGCAAGAATATTATTCTTTGATTCTCTATTGCAATCAAATTTTTTGATAATTTCATATCCCATTTCATTGAGAATTTGAAACATATTTTCTATTTCATAATTTCCATTCTTCTTCTTTCTTCCACATCCTACCTCCATATATATAAATTCGGATACATGAGTTTTAAAAAAATTCTTTCCTCCATCAATTAGCTCATATTCAGCACCCTCTACATCTATTTTTATCATAGCAATTCTTTTAGGAATAATTTTGTCAAATTGATCTAGTCTTTTTACATGTATATATTCCTTATAATCACTATGATTATAGTGTAAAGATGAATAACCCCAATTATTCTTCACAATTCTCATTATTTGATTTTCATCCCTCTTTCCTAAAGCATATGGGTATATATTTATTAACTTAGAAAATTTATGATTGCTAAATGTAGTTAAACTGAATGGAAACAAATTATTTGGAAGAGGTTCAAATGCAATAACTTTTACATTTGCACTAGCAAACACAAAAGAGCATGAACCAATATTTGCTCCAAAATCAACAAATATCCCATTCTTACTTCCAGATAAATATATGTTATAAATCTCTTGACATTCAGGCCATTTACCTTTAATTCTAATGATGTTAGACACGTAGTCATCATTTCTTATAACTTGAGCAAATGACATGTTTGAATATTTTGCTTGAGTAAAATAATATGATTGATTATTTAATATAGTAGGTACTGTTACATATTTTAACATTTTTATATTTTTATTATTACTAATATTCTCCTTAGATACTATTTTATATTTATATGATACAAAGATAATAAATATAAACACTATTAATAATGCATATAAAACCAAAAATTTCATTCTATTATTAATTCTATTAAAATATTTAATACTGAAATGAAAGAAATCTATTTGTAATTAAAAACAATAGTAATGTGAATATTTTTGATTATTTAATATTGAAATTTAATTGTTTATTAATAGTAGAATCAAAAATGGGTTTGGCTTGACCATCCCATCCTCTTTTAATACTATACATATGCATTGTCTTTATATTTTTGTACTCTTTACAAGCTTGACTTGATAGAGTTTTTATAAAATAAAAGAAAACTACTTCGAACGATTTGGAATTTAGGCTCGAGCTTGACTTATTTTATTTTGTTAAATAGAAAGAGATATGGAATTTTATATTTTCAAAAATATATATTATGATGTATTTATTTATGATATATTAGAAAAATCATATAAAAAACAAAAGAAAGTTAAAAAAAAATGAATCGAACGTTCGAGCCAAATCGAACGATATTTTTGAAACTACTATTATAACCATATTAAACTATTTTGAGAAGTTCATTATGATGTTGTTCAGCTTTAAAACAAACTAAATGCATATTCTTGCTAATTTAAATGAAAAATTGTTACTTTTATGCTTAGTTAATCATTTCAGCTAATGTATTTTAGTTTATATTAGCTAAATATGCATTTAGATTGCTTCAAAAATTTCTAGAAAACAAACGGCGCAAATATTTAAACTATTTATATTAACAAAAAAGTATACTGCAGAGTTTATCCTCAGTTAGTTTCAATTGCTTGTAGTATGTATTTAAACAACATATTGGGATGACTTTAGTTCCTTCTCTCTAGCTTCATCTAAGATGCAGGTGATCACAGCGAGTCTCATTTTGTTATTACAAGGCTTATTTTTATCATCCTTGGAGTTATAGAAGAAAGTAATCACTTTAAAGAGTTGTAATTAGCCCAGATCATATCATTCTTCACTTGAAAGAGTTGTTATATTTGCCTTATAAGAATCTCCATGGACTCATCCTCAGAGAATCACTGATGGATTTCTTCTCCTTGTCGGAATGCTTCTTAGACCTACATCTTTGACAGCATAGGTAGCAGCAGTCTCCATTGAGCTTTAATAATTCAGATCGAATGATGAGCTTATGGCAAGTGGTGCATGGTATTTTCTCAACATGAAGTTCATCATTCATCTCTAAGGCCTTTCTTTTTGCACAGCAGCGATAGATCCTTCCTTCGTCTTCATTCAAAATCTCCTTGTGACACTTGTTACACTTACGGATAGTTAAAGGTCTTTGGATTTGGGATGATGGGATGGATGAATCCTCCCATATGAATAGCAAAATAACCATGCAAAACATACCATATGAATATTCATATCGATAAGGATTGATAAAAACAATTATTTTTAATGTTATATATCTATACATAACTAAACCTATCTGCAGTTCCTACATCAATTAACTAGAATGATATAATTACATTATGTTCGTAATATAAAGCATTCTTTCCTATCCTCCAGTTCTAAAATAAGAGGTTAAAGAAATAGAACTACTTTTATACAGTTATATTAATACTTAAACACAGGAATGTGACTTAATCCAAATTTATTCCATTTCATATTTATTATTATGCTGATATTATATTCTTTTAAAAATGCAGAATTATTGTTTTTATTATTACAAATATTCATCTCATAACATGATATAGATTTATTATATGATTTACTTAAATATTTTTTCATCGCATTATTAATTTCGTTATATACTAATTTTGATTTACATAAGAAATTACGGTTTAAATGATGCATATCACTAAAAATCTCTTTTGAATATAAGTTTTCTAGACACATTTTCCTTCCTTTACACATCTTAAAAAATATATCTATATAAGTAATTCTTTTGTTCTTTATTTGTGGTAATAAATACCTAATACATTTTGTATCATTCATTCTAAATCTGTGTGGATTATCTTGAAATATAACAATTCCTTTTGATATAAGCAATAAATCCTTAATCAAATATAGTAATGAATTCTCAAATTTTACTTTGTTTGTAAATAAGAAATTATAATCTACATAAAGTGATATAATAGTCAACATAATAGATTTCATATCAAAAACTAATTTTGATAATCCAATGTAATTCTTTTCTATAATAATAGTATGAGTAAATAAATATAGTATATTTTCAACATCATAATTAGAAAAAGTACTCTCAATTATAGGTAGGAATTGATATAGATGCGAATCACCTATTAATAGAACAGTGTTTTTGTTTATTATATTATAACTATAGAAGCATTGTATACTATATTTACAATATTTATTATAATTTTTAAACATCATGTAATATTTATTTTCATTATGTTTAATTGATTTAATTAAATCTAAAATAAATAAAATCGTTAAAAGTGTAGTAAATATTAATAAAGACCTGTAATTCTTCATACTCCTGAAAGGAATTTCAACATAATTATATATAATATATGATATAAATATTAATTCAAGTAATATTTTTTCAATAGACTTATTATTTTGAATGATAGGATAATGAAATAAATATAACACATAGGACATATTTCCAATTATATAAAATAGTTTACTATTATAAAGTTGATTACTTTGCTGCATTATAACTATTGAAGTTAGTAATATTGGTATTAAAGAAATATATCCTGGAAATTTTATAAAATCAAATAATCCAATAAGATATGAACTGATTATTATAAAACATATGATAATTTTTGAATCAATAGAAAATTTCCATATATTAATATTATTTATACATCCTACTAACAATTCCCATGCTCTATTAGAAAGAAAATAGTAGGAGGATGAATCATCATTATATGTATTTACTATACATTTATAGAAACTGAATAATATTAGTATTATAAATATAAATATGCTATTATTTAATAGAAAATATAATAAAGCATAAATAAAATAAAATTGTTCTTCTAAAGATAATGACCAATAATTAAGGATTATAGATTTATTGCCACTCTGAAAATAACTATTAGTCAATAAATAAAATCTAATATTTGAAAAACAACACAAACTAGATATAATATCATGGTAGAATTTTGTTTCCTCTATGCTGAATTTTTCTATTCTTGGATGATAAAAATAGAAAATAAAAAGGCAAATGGTGCTTGAAGGAAATAACCTTTTTATTCTTTTAGAATAGAATATTAATATCCTATTATCGCACTGTTCAATATTGTTTAAGGAATTAGTAACAATAAATCCAGAAATAACAAAAAAAATATCTACTCCAATAAAACCTCCTGGTAATATATTAGAATTAATATGATAAATAAAAACTAAGAGAAAAGCAACTGCTCTTAATTCTTGAATATCATTCCTAAAATTCATAGAAAAATTAATTTCACATGAAAAAAGTGATGAAATAATATTCACCAGTAGAGAAAATAAGATGTGTAAATGCGGATGTTATGGTAATTAATATATCATTCCTTATTTCAAACCTGTATTTTTACAGTTATTATTGAGCAGAGAGAAATTGCAATTACCATAATCTATTCAGTTAATAATCTTAATTTCGTTTTCTGCTAACGTTACTTTCGATTTGTTTTTCACTCATTTATTTTTCATTTTACTAGAGACTAGAACACATTTACTGAGTGAAAAATTATATTATGAGCTTCTATTACTAATTTCTCTATTACTGAAACTAGAATTCCTAATCTCATTTTAACAGAGATTCTTTTTTGATCATAACTCTAATTTATCAACGATCTTAACAGACAAGGAAGGAACATTCCTATGCAACTTGTTTCAAGATGTACTTATACAACATCAGATGTACCTATACAACTTGTTAATACATCTGATGTTGGACCATATGTTTAGCACTAATAGTTACGATCCACATTTATACAGCTCATATAGCAACCAAAACCCATATCCTGTCAAACCGTTACCTACAAATGGTAACCTATCACTTGCAACATATATTAACCATGGAGCACCGAATATTACACATCCAACAAGAGAGGCTTCGTATGAAGACCAAATGTCAAACCAAATTGCCCAATATCGATCACGCTTAGATGAACTATATAAAAAATATTATTACCTTAATGAAAATGAATTTGTCAAAATGACACAACATTTGTCTAATATGAATGATATAGCTCCACCACCAGATGTAGTACGTGAATACTTAAGGAGACAACCTGGAAAACAAATTGTCGATTTCAAATATAAAAAAAATAATCCATTCGCAACTATCAAGAAGCCAGGGTACTTCCAAACGGATATTGTGTTTTTCTTACCTGATATGGAACATTTGTATTTTATCGAAATGAATTCAAGAAAAGTATGGGCAATATTTATGCCTAATAAATATGGTGATATTACATTGGATGCATTTTAGAAGTGGTATTATGAAACAGATGCCTATGGAAACAAAACACATAAAAATGTGGTAAGTATCTTATCAGATGCTGATGCTAGTTTTTCAAATATCAAGAAGTTATGTTATGCTGAAGGAATATCATATTTTCAAAAAGATGGTTCTGAGCATAAAATAGAATCATTGTTGGATAGATCAGTGAGTGTGATAAAAAGACTGTTGTACAAACACTTGGTGGATTTGGGATATGATGCACCTACATATATGGCAGATATTGATCACAATAATAAGCATATTATACCAGATATGAATTATAAATTGAAACTCGATAGTATAATACAGGAAGTGATAGATGACTATAACAACAAGCCATTACCAGGAATTAAAGGATATACCCCAAATGAGGTATTCCATAGTCCAGAATTACAAAAATAAATATTACAAAAATCAAATAACTATAACTTAAAGAATTATGAAAAATTGGATCATATTGGCCAAAATTTCGAAGTAGGTGATTTGGTGAGATTCAAAGAGAGAAGACGTAAAATGGATAAGAACATATATTGGTCAGACAATGTATATAAGATAATCAAGAAAAATCGATATTCATACAATTTAGGTGATATCAATGGAATGACATTCAAAGGTTTTTCATTAATTCGATTTAAGCACTATGAGTTGCAGTTAGTGAGAAAAGATGATGCACCAACCACATGGTTTAGAAAAATACTGGGAGAGACCCAAGAGAAAGAAGGGAGACAAATCAATATTGTAACGAATAAATTTATATTATGTTATATATTGTATATATTGTTTTTTATTATTGGGCATTGGATAGACTAGCTACGATGAGGGCTGCGTTTCTAATTTATAATTATTTATTTATTTATTAAATTAATTTCACAAGGAATTTATGGAAGTATAATAATTTCTACTTGGATGTGTTGTTTTAATATTTGCGCCATTGAAATTCGGCTTGAATCATCCTGGCACGGTATAT